>JANSVA010146340.1:0-29360 GCA_025504915.1 Erythroxylum reticulatum
TATATTAAAGAACTGTTAGTCAAGTATAAAATGGAAAAGGTTAAACCTATGTCAACTCCTATGCATCCTTCAAACCTGTTATCAAAGGATGAAGCAGCTAAGAAGGTTGATCAAACTCTTTTGAGAGGAATTATTGGTTCCTTACTTTACCTGACAACAAGCAGGCTTGATATATTGTTTAGTGTTTGTTTTTGTGCAAGATTTCAAGCAGATCTTGGAGAATCTCATTATATTGCCGTTAAAAGATTATTGAGATATTTGTCAGGTTCTATTGATCTGTGTTTATTGTATAAGAAAGGTTAAGATTTCAGGTTAATTAGCTATTGTGATGTTGATTATGCTAGAGATAGGATTGATAGGAAGAGTATAAGTGGAGGATGTCACTTTCTTCGTCATAATCTAGTTTCTTGGTCAAACAAAAGGCAAAGTTCAATTGCTTTATGTACTACAAAGGCTAAATATATGTCAGCTGTAAGCTGTTGTTCACAAATGTTATGGATTAAGTATCAGTTAGAAGATTACTCCATACAAGAAGAACAAATCCCAATCTTCTGTGACAAAACAAGTGCTATAAATCTATCATAGAATCCAATACAGAACTCGGCAAAGTATATTAAAGTTAGACATCATTTTCTACGAGACTATGTATATAGAGGAATCATTAGTCTACAATTTGTTGAGACAAATCAACAATGGGTGGATATCTTCACTAAACCTCTGTGTGAAGATAAATTCAAAGAAATCAGACGAAACTTCAATATGGTAATGCTAAATTACCATTTGTCTGATACTACATGACCCAGTTGATTCACAAGAAAAGAAGATAAAAAGTTGTAAGTTTTCAAGTAAACAGTAACGATAAGTTATAGACGGTAACTTTTCAATAGTAGATATTAGATGGAAAACATCTCCAGTTTTTTTAAATATCTTTCACTCTAGAATATTCTTGAAATACTTTGAAATTGAAGTGTTTGTTGTTCTTAATTAAGATGATTCATCACTCTGTTATGAGATTCAAGTTCGTTCATTTCATATTTTTACCTTTAGATACTAACATCGTTACCTTGAGCAAAATACATTTGTGTTTTTAGTTCTTATTGTTACAGATCACAAATGGAGCAATCTCTCGTCTATGGAAGACATGTTTATTTCATCTCCTTGAAGAAAAATCAGATGGACATTGAACCAGAAATTGATGCAGCTGGCTGGAGAAATTTCTTTAAGGTTCGTGAAAAAGTCTATTTGAATGAGATATATGATTTTTGGAAAAATGCAAGGTGGTAGATGACCCCTTAGTATCAATGGTACATGGATTGTCGGTTATTGTTACAGTAGAGTCAATCGAGAAGGTCAGTGAGTGCCTAAGTATTGGTGTGAGAATGTCTTATAATATAAAGTGGATTACTCAAGATTTTGTAGATAAAGCATACCTCAATCAACAACTATATGGAAGTAGTGGCCCAAGAGACAAGAAGGCATCAACTCTTGTTCCGAAGGCTAGGGTTCTACATTCACTACTTCTTCATTGTGTTCTACCAAGATTATGTTCGAAGCACGTTGTGACAATGATGGATGAACAATGTCTATTTTACCTACTTTATCTTCAACTCATTAATCTTCCGTTCTTAATTTTGAAGTACATGATGAAGTCAAAAATGGATTCTAGCTCTTTACTATATGGTATGCTGTTGACAAGGATTTTTAGAGGTTCTGGAATTCTTCTCGATAGAGGTAATAGGATGAAAATGGATGTGAAAAGCATTATTAATGCCACCACTATTAGTAGAATGGGATTAAAGCAGGAAGATGAGGCGGATACAACTTTCACATCAAAAGCAAGATCTGAGGGGGAGCATATAGTAAAACAGAGTAGGAGTGAACATATTACACCTACAAAAAGAGTAAAACCTCGAACGATAGAAAGAAGATCAACAAAAGAGAAGACTAAGAAATCCTCTAATGTATCAATCAAAACTAAGACAATTTCATAAGAAGAGGAAAGTCGGAAAACAATCAGTACAACAAGTGTCTTTGAAGAGAAAGGAAAAGCCACGCCATTCAGAAAGATCTAAACAGTCAAAAAAGTCACCAAGAATATTGACTTTACATCAAGAAGAACAAAAGAAACATAACGTTCTTACCCTTGGTGAAGATTATGAAAATCTAGAGAAAACACATCAAGCTACTAGATCAATTGTCTTAATTTTGCAAAGTCAATAAGAAAAATAATCTAGAGAGACAGAGATAAAAAGAAAGCTAGTATTTGAGAAGAAGAAACCTCAACAACAACTTTCTTCTAAATTGGCTAAAGAACAAAAGAAGCAAAAGTTCAGTCTAAAGAAGGTTTCTTCATCTGAAGTTCAAAAGAAGGCAAAAACATCGGCACATCAATTAGAGCTTTATAATTTTGCTCAACCAATCAATAAAAAGATTTGAGAATGAAGAATATAGAAGAACCAATACCTGTTCAAAGTAGAAGTTCAATTATTATCAGAGAACCGTTGAAAAAGTCAGTCAGGGTACTAGTTAAACCTATACCAATTAATGATCAAACGATACATCTTCTAAACCATGAAGAAACAAGATTATATGGTATTATGTGAGATGAGAAGATAGAACCATATCGATTGAAGATTTCAAAGGATCGATATACAATCTATCCAATCACGAGCAGAACCTTGATAAAAATTGTGCCAGACATACAACCAAGATACTCAAACCTTGTGAGAAACGAAGAAAAAGGGAAAAAAAGATGTTTCCTGGGGGAAATCTAGATGATCTTTCATAAGAACAGATTCAAGTAGTAGTGAAGAACATAGATGGTGCATGCAATGCAGCTCAACCTAGAGATATCTATATTTCACACCACATTTCGAAAGCATCAGGAAGTAAATTTGGAGTTTCAATCACAGATGAAAACTTCATGGTAGTTGGGAAAGTGCAAGAAGGACAGTACATAAGTATCATGGATGAAGTGATCAATTTCAATTTAGAAACCTTTGTGTATTTGGTCATGCATTTAAGACCTTTAGGTTTCATACCTTCAATCAAGAATGTGTTACATCTTCTTGAGCAACCAATTCTGAAGCTACCTAGACCTAATCTTGATCTTCCAGAAGGAAATCAAACCTTCAGACCTCCCACAATTAAAATCATAGATTTAGACATTTTACCTTCAGAACCATTTGTTGCTAAAAATCTCCATCCACCTAGTGAAATACAACAAGATTCTACTATTAATTCGGAGTTTTTAAAGCATTTCATGAATTGGAAGGAAGTGAGCCACAATTAGAAGGACATCCAGGAAGCTTTAGCAAAAGAAATTGAGGAAATTTATACTAAAGTTGATGACCTAAGTGACTCAGTGGGTGATCTTCATGAGGAAGTAGCATATCTAGGGGTTACTATAGACCAAAACCTCAAGACGATCCGCACTAACATGCAACATATGTTTTATAAAATTATAAAATTTCTTCATTAACTTTTCTTTGATTAATAACAAATAGGGGGAGAAGAGAAGAAATTTTTGTATAGTAAATATGCATTTCTTATATATTTCTTGTCTTGTTATTCATCTGAATATTATTCGTCTATTCATCTAAATATCATCTTATCTTTCTAAAATTATGATTGTTTGTTATCATCAAAAAAGGGGAGATTGTTAAGTCAAGTAGACTTCATTTTTATTAATTTTTGTGACAATCAAATAATAATAATCTTAAAAATATATGAACTAGTTTGATAAGTTTGTTAAGTGTGCAGAAAAATGTAAGTAACACTTAGTCATCCTAAACGATACGTCAACATCAGATAAAGCACAAACAACAAACGAATCCTAAACAACAGATAAAGCACAAACAACAGACAAAGCGATAATATTAGATGATGCAAAAAGGAAGATACTCTAGAACATTAGACAGTTAGTTAGTTGGAGTTAGTTACAGATCTCAACTAAATAATGGTTTCTTGAAGATTCAAGAAGTAGTTTTCAAGAAGACAGTGGAGACTTAGGCTATAAATATTAGTCCTAGTCGAAGACTAAAATACTTTTTGCTTACAAGAGAGAAAAATTGTTATTGTACAATACTTAGAAAAAATTCTCCATTCAAAGTGTGAAACAAGAGAGCGAATCCTACTATGACGTAAAGCTCAAGATATCTTTCTTAGAGAGAAAGAAAAGGTTGTAGCCTAGAGGGGCTAAGATAGTAGAAAGAATACTTTGTAAAAGAGACATAAAGAGGCTCTTGAAGGGAAGAAAGAATACTTATAAAATTTGTGAAGTATAATGACATCTCAGACAAACTCTAAGGACTGGATGTAGCCCAAGGTTTGGGGTGAACCAGTATAAAATTGTGGTGTTTATTCTCTAACTCTCATACTTTAATTTTCTTATTGTTAGATAAGTAGATAAAGTTACTTGTGATTTCAATACTTATCAATTATTAGTAACATGTTTTTGATATTCATCTGATAGTTGTAAAGATATTCAAGAAATCTCAAAAGATTAACAATTTTGAAAAGCTTACATAATTAAACCCCGCTTCTTGTGTATTTTGTATACTTTACATGATTCTTATATTAACAAGTGATTTACTTCATCTTTCGCTTGGAAATATATTGTTTGAGCTTCACGTTACAGATGTATTTGCTCTCTTTCTTTTACACTTGAGTACAAAGTTTCTCTAAGTAAGTTTCATATAATCAAATTTTCTCTCTTGTATTGTTGTTGTTTTCAGTTTACGACTATAACTAGTATTTATAATCTAAATCTTCAACTATCTTTTTTGAGAAATCTGCTTCTTGAATCTTCTAAAAACTGTTATTAGTTGAGTCCTATAACTAACTCCAACTAACTAACTGACTGACCTTTTAGAACATTTTTCATTTGCATCGTTTGGTACTATGCTTCGTCCGGTGTTATACTTTGTCTAGTGTTGTTATTGGGCACCGATTCCAAAACCTAACTTTTGCTCTAATACCACAACTGATGGGCACCGATTCTGAAACCCAACTCTTGCTCTGATACCACAAGATGTTGGACCCCATTTTCGGAGCCCAACATTCAAAGTCATAAACTGTGTACTTGGGCTCGTTACCATGTATGGTTATTTCAATTTAACCCTCATTAGTCATCCTCGATTCATCTACATTCTCTAATACAGTAAGCGTCAGGCCCTATTTTTCGAATCATTCTTACACTGAAGCAAATATTCTATGCTTAATTTCCATCTCGATGTTAAACATCTTAGAGGATGAATTAGAACTCGACCTCTTTATATAATTTGTAAAACTATGCCTCTAGTTTACTCCACATTGAAAATCATTTCAGTTGGAACCCTACAGATTCAGATATATTCAAAATTCCAAAGCATGTTCAGTGAAATAACACCAGTTTATACTATTCTAATAGATTCCTTTACTTTCCTTCAATCAAAACCTTTTTCCAATCAATTTGGAATGTTGCCAAATTTTTTGTGGGGAGATAGCGTAATGTGTGAGGAATCTATTGTCTTAAGGGGCACTTCGTTTAGAGGTCAGATAATAAAGATTTGTCGAAGGAAATCAAACAAGGTTCTGTCCTAAATAATATTAAACCTATTTTAGGACAAATGGCATAACTTGCTCTAGCGATATCAGATCAAGGTCATTCTTAGAGGGTTCGAAAGAGGACTTCAATATCTACAACTTTTATGCAGACATTGAAGTAATACTTCGTCATTTAAAGGGTTAGAATTGGTCTAGACGATAGGGTCAGATGAATTAGGAAAATTGTCATAACTTTCCCCTAGTGAACTCGGATTGAGGTTTTCTTTAGACGGTTTGAAAGAGAACTTCAAGATCTACGACTTTCATGCAGACCTTGAAGACAAAATCGATTTTCTACAAGGTCAAAAATGTGACAAGACGATAGGATCAGATGAACAGTGCACCAGATGATATGATGTCATCACCAGATGATATGACGTCATCAGACGATACGTCCTCACCAGATGAAGCATCCTCACTAGATCATGCTTCCTCACGAGACGATATGTCCTCACCAAACAAAGCGTCCTCATAAGAAGAAGCATCCTCACTAGATGATATGTCCTTACTAGACGATACGTCATTGCTAGACGAATCATCCTCACGAGACAAAGCATCCTTACTAGACGAAGCTTCCTCACCCGATGATATGTCCTCACCAGACGATATACTAGACAATACATCCTCACTAGACAATACGTCCTTACTAGATAATACATCATCGCCAGATGATACGTCCTCCCCAAACAATGCATCATTGTGAGACGACATGTCCTCACCAGAAAATATGATGTCATCAGACGATACAAACTATACTCCTGAGTATCTCCCCTTATAAGGATCATAACTTTTGACTCCAATGTCTAAAAGTTTCACATTATATACCGTTGGAAAGCTAGAAAGATAGTCTACAACTTTGTCGAACTTAGCCTCGATTAATCTAGATTTTACCTTGAAATCAAAACGCGAAATTTTTTCCTATGGAAGACTTGAAATTTTTCATTTCGCAAACTTAGAATGTCCTGAGCTTAACCATTCAGCTACCAAATTGACTTCATTAAACTCTTAAATCTTAACTTATTTATCTCATCACTTTCGAATACATCTAATTAGTCATAATTCCTATCTTCCTTCCTGTAACATCTCACTTAGGCGTACATATATATATATCAACTATTATTCTAAAATTATCAACTCAAGTTGATTCCTTCCTCACGTATATCAAATTTTAGCTCACATCATCCATTCACCATTCACATATCATTAACATGAAAAGAACAAAGTTTTACAAATCTTTAATGGCATTCCAAGCCACATTACATAATCGTCTCAAAGTCTCAAAATCTCAAAGTACAACAGGTCCTTGAACAAACAAACTTTTTGCTTTCCCAAAATCAACTCAAACTACAAAATAAGGAAATTTGGAGAAATGACCTTAGGCTCTTGGTCACTTGGTCTCTTAACTATCACCTAAAGATGATATAAAAGGGGGTGAGCTTGAAAGCTCGTGGGTAACAAGTTTATAATAAAGAATAACCAAAATCGTTGAAATGTCCATTTGTCTTATAAAAGTCATAGTGAATTTATAAAACGCATTGTCCTCAAATTCTCAGTCAATTTCATAATCTTTTTACTCAAAACTTATAGTTAAAAATATCATCACATCCAAACACTCAAATTATGCAACAAACTTGACCATTCAAAGATGTAATGCAAAAACAAATGGCTCGAGGGTTTCATGGAAATTAAATGGAGAAATCAAAGTTTAACCCATAAACAGAATGAGTCCATTTTTTCGGAGCTCATATACCACAAGCAGGCAGCCGGGAGAAGTTTTTTGTCAACATGCACATGACTAACAGAATGATTCCACTCTCATCCAAACAAAAGAACATATTCATGCTCAAATAATTTTATCATATGCTCATACTTTCATGCTTTCTCATCGTTTCATTTATACAGAATGCCATGACATGTTTCATGGCATAGTATAAATATTTCAAAATCGTTTTCCATTTTATAATCAAAATTCATGCACCAATGTGTAGAAATTTCTCAGATCAGTCAAAATATTAAAAGCAGCATTTATGAAGTAATTGAAATCATTTTACTTTGTTGATTGTAAAAATGTTAATGGTCCATAACTCTATTATAAACATGTAACCCACCTTACTTAAAGACTTGCTCAAAATGCCTCTTCTCTTGTCCCTCTTGCCTCTTTGATCCCCTTGGTTCTTCACGAAATGAAGAGATCTTTGGCTTAAAGAGAAGCTCTTCTCTTCCTCTACCTTTTTCTCTTCTTGAACCACTTCAAAATCTCTCTCAAAAGCTAAGAAATGAAGAAACTCTAGCTCAACTCTCTTCTTTTCTCTCAACCATCGAAATCTCTCTTCTCTGTGATTTGTTATTTCTCGTCCTCTCTCCTAATTCACGTTTTTTCTTCTTCTTCTTAAGCAAGACAACATTTAGGTCTTGTCCTTCTAAAAATACCCCTCCTCTCCTTTAGTGTTCCCACTTTGCCCCTTCTTTCATTTACCTCCTAACTCCTTTAATCTTCTTAAGCACCATAGTAACTCTAACTTAATTCAAATCTTTCCATCTAATTTCAAATCTCTATTTATGCCCATCAAATTAATGAATCAATTCTAAAAATAATGAAACAAATAAATCAACAATAATTGAAAAAATTTAAGGTCCAACAATTCTCCCCCTAAAAGAATTTCATCCTTGAAATTCTTACCTAACTGATCTAGGGGCAGGGGTGTGCTTCCTCTTGTTCTTCTCCGTTTTCCATTTAACTTTATCACTCCATTAATTTTCTTTCTAATGACCTTAGTCAACGGATTCAATCCATTCTTCCATGACTTATTCAGGCATCACACTATCTTATCTGTTCCCTTAATATGTTTCAGATTACTCATAATTTTCCACTTCCTGTGTGAATAACACCAATATCATATCATATCAATATTTCTTAACATACTCACTTATTTCACATTACGAATCTAAGGCACCTATCTTCAATAGCACTTCTCATAACTATTTCATAGAGACTTATTCATGTCAGGCTTAACTAATCTTTTTTCCTAACTTGAGCACACCTTGGCACGGTGATACCCTTAAAGATAAATTTAACTTTCACTTAATAATTCACATTAGTGTAGTGTTAAAACACTTAACTTTTATATCTATTTTACTGTATTCCATGCCTTTGGGTTAATCCACCTAATTCATTCATCTTTCTTGAATCACTTAATTTCTAATATTGATCAATTTCACCTATTAGTAACATCTCCAATTCTAGCCTTCAATAATTTTTAGGCCTTAATCATCACAATACAATAGCGAACGACTCCTTCTGTCATCTAATTCCTCATACAATATTATAATGAAATCACTATGACAATGATTGTGATGCTTAAGGTCAAGTAGGACTATACATGGATCTCATGTTCCTATGAACTTCAAACTATACATGGATCTCATGTTCCTATGAACTTCAAACTATAAGCCTTAAGCATATTTTTGACAATTAAGACCGTCGACAAAGTCAAACATATAGTTCCTTGATTTGACATTCTTAGTCACTAAATGATGTCCCGACTTATTCCTACTAGGATGTATAACTTACGTTACCATTTTTACTTTTCTAACAATCTCTTTGCTCAATCATCTTTATCGGTACATGTACTTCTTATTTCAATCACAATGTATCATTCTTCCTGTTCGATCCCAAAATCTAGATCTATTTTAAATCTCTCAATAAGATTTATGATTTTTGAATCCTCAATTTGGGCTTGGTTAATCTTGTCATGTGAAACTGATCTTTAATTCCATAACAATTTGTACTTTGATTTGCCCAAATTTAACTCCACATTCTATGATCCCTTTTTGCACTAGATCTGATAACCTCAATATTTGAATTCATACTTCACTACTATTGTGATTTCTTCTTAATGCATTAGATATAATACTAACTTTACTTGGAATCACTCATTTGTACAATTATAGTCTTTCATTATTTATATCCATTGTCTCATATTCAATTCTCTCAATTTAGTAATTACCTCAAACTTTAATGATTTGTACACACACACACACACATATATATATATAAGATGTTCCTATATATACACTGTCTCCAAACTTTCAGAGCAATCACTACTATAGCAACTCTAAATCATATATTGAATAATCAACTCATAGGACTTTTAGTTGTCTCTATACATGTAAAATCACTTTATTATGCTACTTTGGATTTTACCCAAATCTCTTTTACAACATCATTGTATAGTATAAAATCTCCAAATTCATATGATATAATTAATATCAGTATAATTCCTCTAAATTCTCTTTAATTTCATTACTCATACAATTTACGTGTTTTTTTCTTTAAGTATTCAAACTATTCTTCTCAACTTTGCGAATACCTTTAATACATTATCAAATTTTGCTTGGATAGCTTTAATCTTCAATACCATAGTACTGTTGGGGCAGTTGTTAACTTAAGCAATTATTATCAAACTCCATGTGCCCCCTGATTAGTTCTAATTTCCTCAATGAGGTAACATTGTCTCATGTCATTTTTCAATTTCCTAATTGACTTCCTTTCTCAAATGATTTTCTCAATTCATTCGATTTCCTCTAATTTCACATTGAATTTTTCTAATGTTTGCTTATTCATACGAGTTTCTTCACACATTTCAATTTATTTACAAACATAACTTTTTGTGGTTGAAATACATTCATCAAGTCAAATTTGTATCTCCTAAATACATTTACATAGAATATAACATGGACCTATATACTCCTCATATTAGTAATTAATGTCACCTCAATTTCAAGAATTCAATCCTATAGTTGGATACATTACATCAACCATAATGCATACATTCTCTGTAGCATATTCTATATTTTATGCTTAAGTCTCTGCTAGGGATATGACTCCAATATTTACTTTTGAATCATTACGTATTCATTTCCAATTTGTTCTTTCATTGATCATCCTTAATATAGTATCTGATCTGCTTAATCTAATCTAGTGAAATTCTTCTTAGAAAGAAGATTTCTTATTACTATCATTAAGACTATTCATGTAATTTTTATCAATCATCTGTTATCATCATCACTTTATCAACTATCCTTAACACCTCAAGAGGATCGATTTATATCGTTCTTACAAGGTCATAATGTTCTAATTACCAAAACTCAATGAAGTAGTAGACATAGTTACTGTCACATATGCTTAAATGTGCATCATCAAATCATCCCATTTTGTCCACATATTTATCTCTCTCAATTCACCAATATATATCTTACACGATTGATACTTTGATCTACATTGATCCTAGACGATATTCTTCTCTTTATCTTCGAATTCATTACTCATTTTAACATCATTAACAATCTCAATCTATCCCCGATTGATCATTATAAACACTTTCATATGTTACTCTAGTTCCTTCTAGACTTTAAACTTCTAGATTGCTTCCTATATCATCTTCACACATATAATACATATTTGCTTAATATTCTCACTTATTATGATAATCCCATTATCAGATAGGTACTCACAATAACAATTCAACTTAACCTTTTAAACTTGTACATATATCGCCATCATTCATCTCATCTTCCAATTATCCTTCACATTACATCTTACATATGTATATTCGCCATTGATTAAAAATTATAGATGTATAATCATCATAAAATTTTGATCTCAATTTCACTAACACATTCTTATGGTGGATCGTAACTCTTGTCATATTAATCAATCAACCACTTAGGTTCCAATTTTCATCTTCTTAAGATCATAGCAATTTATGTTTTCCTTACATTCTATATGTACACTTTAATCTCATCATTTCTACTTGTCTCCCTATTTTCCATAAATAATCCATGATAATATATTCACATCCAAATCAATTAAAGTACATATCCATAACAAAATTTCATCACTATACTCACTACCATAATCATAAATACTGAATCTATGTTAATCATATCGGACTACGTAATATTTCTTATTTCTAAATATCCACAAACGTTCATTTTTTTATATCATGGAAAAGCATCATTTTTTCTCACTAATTCTATCAGGTCAAGCTCTTAACAATTCCTCATGTGTGTAACTCATACATATGCGTCTTAGCCTAAGGATCAGTTGCTGCTACATGCTAAGACATGTCAAAATACATGTAACTTGATACATGTTTCCAAAAATGCCCATGTAAGATCCTAATTATGGGCTCTGATACCACAACTGTTGGGTACTGATTTCGGAACCAAACTCTTGCTCTGATACCATAATTGTTGGGCACCGATTTTGAAACCTAACCCTTACTCTAATAATAGAAGATGTTGGACTCCATTTATGGAGCCAAACATTCGGAGTCATAAACTGTGTACTTGTGCTTGTTATCATTTATAGTTATTCCAATTAACCCTCAATAGTCATCATTGGTTCATCATAATTCATTGATATCATAAGCGTCGGGCCTTATTTTCCGAATCATTCTTATATTAAAGCAAATATTCTATGCTCAATTTCCATCTACATATTGAATATCTTAGAGGATGAATTGGAATTCAACCTCTTCATATAATTTTTAAACCTACGACTCTAGTTTACTCCACAATGAAAATCATCTCAGTTGGAACCCTACAAATCCATATATATTCAAAATGCCGAAGCATGCTTAGTGAAATAACATCAGTTTATAATATTCCAACAGATTCCTTTACTTTCCTACAATCAAAAAATTTTTCCAATCAATTCAGAATGTTGCCAAATTTTTTTTGGGGAGATAGCACAATGTGTGAGAAATCTATTGTCTTAAGGGTCACTTCATGTAGAGGTCGGATAATAAAGATTGGTTATAGGAAATCAAACAAGGTTCTGTCCTTAACCATATTGAACCTTTTTCGGGACAAATGGCATAACTTGCTCTAAGGATATCAGATCAAGGTCATTATTAGAGGGCTCAAAAGAAAATTCAATATATACAACTTTTATGAAGACATCAAAGTCCGAATTTGTCATCTAAAGCGACAAAATTAGACCAGATGATAGGATTAGATGAATTGGGACAATTGTCATAACTTTCCTCTAGTGGACTTGGATTGAGGTGTTCTTTAGACGGTTTGAAAGAGAACTTCAAGATCTACAACTTTCATAAAGACCTCGAAGAAAAAATTGATAGTCTATATGGTTAAAATTTTGACCAGATGATAAGATCAGATGAATAGTGCACTAGATGATATGATGTCATCACTAGACGATATGAGATCATGAGATGAAGCGTCCTCACCAGATGAAACATCCTCACAAGACGATACGTCCTTACTAGATGAAGTGCCCTCACAAGATGAAGCATCCTCACAAGATGACACGTCCTCACCAGACGATATATTATTTCCAAACGAAGCGTCCTCACAAGATAAATCGTCCTCACCAGATGATACGTCATTGCTAGAATAAGCATCCTCATCGCCAGACGATACGTCCTCACCAGACGATATGACATCATCAGACAATACTAACTATACTCCTAAGTATCTCCCCTTATAAAGATCATAACTTTCAACTCCAATATCCAAAAAATTTCATACTATATAATGTTGGAAAGCTAGAAAGATAATCTTCAACTTTCTAGAAGATAACTTTGTCTAACTTAGCCTAAATTAGTCCAGATTTTCCCTTGAACTCAGAACGTGAAATTTTTTCCTATGGAAGACTTGAAATTTTGCATTTCGTAAACTTGGAATGTCCTTAGCTTAACCATTCAGCTACCAAATTGACTTCATTAAACTCTCAAATATCAACTCATTTGTCTCATCACCTTCAACTACATCTGATCAGTCATGATTCCTATCTTCCTTCCTATAACATCTCACTTATGCGTACATATATATATATATATCAACAATTTATGTTCCAAAATCATTAACTCAAGTTGATTCCTTCGTCATGTCTATCAAATTTTAACTCACATCATCATTACATCATTCACATTTCATTAACATCAAAAGAATAAAGTTTTACAAATCTTTAATGGCATTCCAAGCCACATTCCATCATTGTCTCAAAATCTCAAATTACAAAAAGTCCTTGAACAAACAAACTTCTTGCTTTCCCAAAATCAACTCAAACTACAAAATAAGCAAATTTGGAGAAATGCCCTTAGGCTTTTGATCACTTGGTCTCTTAGCTATCACCTGAAGATGGGATAAAAGGGGGTGAGCTTGAAAGCTTTTGAGTAACCAGTTTATAACAAAGCATAAGCAAAATCGTTAAAATGTTCATTTGTCTTATAAAATTCATAGTGAATTTATAAAATGCTTTGTTCTCAAATTCTCAGTCAATTTTGCGATCTTTTTACTCAAACCTTATAGTCAAAAATATCATCACATCTAAACACTCAAATTATGCAACAAACTTGACCATTCAAAGATGCAATGCACAAATAAATGGCTCGAGGGTTCCATGGAAATAGAATGGAGCTCATATGCCACAAATGGGTAGCTGGTAGAAGTCTCTTATCAACGTGCATGTGACGAACAGAATAATTCCACTCTCGCCCAAACAACAACAAATAATTATGCTCAAATCATTTTATCATATGCTCATACTTTATGCTTTCTCATCTTTTCATTTATACGGAATGCCATGACATGTTTCAAGGCATAACATGAATATTTCAAAACCATTTTCCATTTTATAATCAAAATTCATGCACCAATGTTTGCAAATTTCTCAGATCACTCAAAACACTAAAAGCAACATTTATGAAGTAATTGAAATCATTTTGCTTTCTTAATCTGTAAAAACATTAACGGCTCATAACTCTATTATAAACATATAACCCACCTTGATTTCCTTGCTTAAATACTTGCTTAAAATGCCTCTTCTCTTCTTCCTCTTGCTTCTTTAATCCCCTTGGTTCTTTACGAAATTAAGAGATCTTTAACTCAAATGGAAGCTCTTCTCTTCCTCTACCTTTTCCTCTTCATGAACATCTTCAAAATCTCTCTTAAAAGCTAAGAAATGAAGAAACCCTAGCTCAACTCTCTTCTTTTCTCTCAACCACTGAAATCTCTCTTCTTTCTCTTTTTGATTTGATATTTCTCTTCCTCCCTCCCAATTCACGTTTTTTCTTCTTCTTCTTAAACAAGACTACATTTTGCTCCAAAAATATCCCTACTGTCCTTTGATCTTCCCATTTTTCCGCTTCTTTCATTTACCTCCTAGCTCCTTTAATCTTCTTAAACACCATATTAACTCTAACTTAATTCAAATCTTTCCATCTAATTTCAAATCTTTATTTATGCCCATCATATTAATGACTCAATTCTAAAAATAATGAAACAAATAAATCAATAATAATTAAAAAAATTAGGGTCCAACAGCTGTACTTTGTCTGGTGTCGTACTTCGTCTGGTGTCTTAGACTAAGCACTTCACACTTTCATCTGGTCTATCTAAAATGCTTTTTCGTATTCAGCTTTTGCTTAAGTACCATTTTAAGTTGACCTTAAGTCTTATGTATCGTCTTGAGTTGACCTTGAGTCTTAAGTATTGTCTTGAGTTGACCATTTGTGTTACTTATATTTATCTGCACATTGAACAAACTCATCAAAATAATTCACACACTTTTATGATTATTATTATTTGATTTTCAATAAAATTAATAGAGAAGTGAAGTCTTCTTGACTTAACATAACAAATCTTTAGTGATTTGCCTTTCAAAACCACGTACTTACATGTGTTGCTAACACCTTGCCATGTGTACCATTTGTCATACATATAGTACTACCACCTTGCACAATGCCATTTGTCTATTTTTCCTAATCTAAAATACTCCAAAATTCCTAGAAAAATTCTTAAAATTCCCAAAAAATTTGAAATAATTCCAATTCACTAGCTATGGTCCATAAAACCCAAAATTCAAGTCACATGTCTTTCACTTTCAAATCTTAACACAATTTTAACTCATATCATACATGTACCTTCATAAGTATGTAACATTTCATTTAGGGTATATTTTTGGGCCTTACAACCTGCCCACAGATATTGTCTGCTTTGGGTTGCCGCTCGGGCTAAACCTCTTATGGTTTTGCTCTTCCCATCCTTAGGAAAATGCATCTATAAGGAAGAGGTATCCGTAACCTTATAAGGCGTACTTCGTTCACCTCTCTAACCGATATGGGATCTCATAATCCATCACCCTAAGGCCCAACGTCTTCGCTGACATAATAAGTTTGGAACTGGCCCTGATAATCTTTGTAATAGACCAGATGACCTGCCCACAAATATTGTCTTCTTTAGGTTGCCTCTCAGGCCAAACCCCACACAATTTAGCTTCCCCCACCTTTGGAAAAATGCATCTATAGCGAAGAGGTATCTATACCCTTATAAGGCATACTTCGTTCTCCTCTGGAATTGATGTGGGATCTCACAATCTCTACCCTCTTAGGGCCCAACCCTCTTTAGGGTCTAGCATAGCTAGCACAACTATTCAGGTATCAGCTCTAATATCATTTGTAATAGCCCAGACCACCCACCTACAGATATTGTCTGCTTTGGGCTGCCTTTTGGGCTAAACCCCTTATGATTTTGCTGTTCTCACATTTGGAAAAATGCGTTATAGGCAAGAGGTATCCGTACCGTTTTAAGTCATATTTCATTCTCCTCTCCAACTAATGTGGATCTCATAATCCACCTTATTAAGGCACAACGTCCTCATTAGCACAATAGGTCGGGAACCAACTTTTATGCCATTTGTAACAGCCCAGACCACTCGCCTATAGATATTGTTCGCTTTGGGTTGCCTAAAAGAGGGTTGGGCCTTAAGGGGTTGGAGAGTGTGAGATCCCACAACGGTTAAAGAGGATAATGAAGTATGCCTCCTAAGGTTATCAATACCTCTCCCCTTAAAATGCATTTTCCTAAGGATGGGAAGAGTAAAATCGTGAGGGATTTGGCTCGAGGCAACGCAAAGCGGACAATATCTATAGGTAGGTAGTCAAGGCTATTACAAATGATATTAGAGCCGGTACCTGAATCGTTTTGCTAGCTAGGTTGGGCCCTAAAGAAGGCTAAGCCCTAAGGGGGTGGAGAGTGTGAGATCCCAAATCAATTTGAGAGGAGAACAAAGTAAGCCTTATAAGTGTATGGATACCTCTCCCCCTAAGGCCCGTTTTCCTAAGGGTGGGAAGAGCAAAACCGTAAGGGGTTTGGCCTGAGGGGCAACCCAAAGTGGACATTATCTGTGGGTGGGTGGTTTGGACTATTACAAATGGTATCAAAGCCGATACTTAAACCGTTGTGCCTGCTAGGCTGGGCCCTAAGGGGTTTGGAGAGTGTGAGATCCCACATCGTTTAGGGAGGAGAACAAAGTATGCCTTATCCTTATGGATACCTCTTGTAACATCTCGTTACCTAGGTTAAAGATATAATAGTAAATATGAGGGATTATTTAGAGATTAGAAAATTCATTCCATGCTTGTGCATTATATGATATGCATATACAAGTGAATATTGAACTTTTACACATAAAAATAACTATACAAGCATTTATGGATAATTCTGGGTATAATTGAATTTTAATGTGATGTTATGAGAATTATGAATTTGTTGTATTAAAATTTTAATTGGTAAGTGTACTTGTTAATTTTAAATTTTGGTGAACTTTAGGAATGATTTCTAAAAATGTTGGATATTATTGTACTAGGAAAAATGTCATTTGGTAAGTAAATTGATGAATGGAAAATAGAAATGAGTGTAATGATATTGAAGAAAATTTTGGGAGTCGTCTTTAGAATTTTTGAGATAATGATTATGAAAATTAAAGACAAATTGGAGATAATTGTAATGAAAGGATGAAGGTTAGGGAACTAGTTCATTAAGGACTAGCTAGTTAGGAAATTAGCCAAGATCCTAAGAAATGGACAAGTGTCCAAATTTTAAGTTAAATTTTCTTAACCTTGAAAGACCAAGTCAAGTTCTTGTAACCTGAAAGACTAAGTACATAGTGCTTTCATCTTAATCTCCTTCTTTATAGTCTTTTCCTTGAATTTTCATCTTTTACACAGTTTTTCATCAAACCTTCACTAAATCCATACCTTGTTTTATTCGTTGATTCCCACTTTAACTAGGCTATTTTCATTCATTAACCTTAAGAAAAATCAAAGCTTGCTAACTTTTAAATGGTGTATGTGAGTTGTAGGAAGTTTAGGGATTCTTGAGATTTGTAGATTTTGGAGCTATTTCAAGTAAGTACTGTGTAAATCCTTTAGAGTTGTTGTTTTATGAAACAAAAATGGTGGTTTGTTTTCATGCCATGGATAAGAGAAAAATGGACATTTCTCATGTTCACTGTGAATATAACATGAAAATGTGAATTGTTGATTTTTCGAATTTGTTGATCATTGCATTATAAGTTAGTGTAGAAATGATTTTTGAAGTTGACAGAGCATATAAAATGTGTACAAATAGGTGAGAAACTTTTTAAAAAAAACATAAGTGATGATTCTATTTTCACTGTATATATATATGTATGTATGTATATATATGTGAATGTATATATATATGTATGTATATATATGCGTATATGTGAGTTTTGAGCGTTTTTAAAGATAAACAAAAGAATGAATTTAGAGTTGAAGAATAGTTTTATGGTTATGTTAGAGATGTGAATGAATGACTAAAATGATATTTATAGAAGTAATGGGACAATATAGAAAAATGAAAGATGCAATAGAAAAAAATTAGAAAACGCCAAGAAGGAAAGAAATACATGAATGGTCATTTTTTGTTTTGATGATTTTATTTTAAACTTGGATTTTGGGTTTTTGTACATGAATGTTAAGTTTAATAAGAGCCAAAAGTGAAGGGAAATTGAGAGTGTAATCAAATTAGCAGCATTAGATAGAGAAAGAAGAGGAACAATATGCAGAAATGAAGAACACGCGTAGAGATTTCTAGTTTTGAAAAATTGGTGTTAATCCTTGGTTTTGGATTTGTTTATGAATGCTTTTAGTAAAATCAGAGTCACAAATGGGGTTGAGAGGAGTTAGAGAAGATGATTTAGAATAAAAGAAAGAAGAAGAATCACATTTTTTGAGGAGAAGAAGGAAAGTGTGATCGTGCAGTTTCCTTTATATTTAGAAGACTCACAATCGTGATCAAGCGAAAGCATTATTGTGACTTTGATAGTCTCTTACCAAAATGGCAATTGTGTAGACGAACAATCGCGAATTTCTTAGTTGGTAAAAATATCAAACATTTGTTGATTTTTCAACCATAACTTCTTCTCCTATCCTCCAAATGACATGAGACTTAAACCGTTAGATTCCAAACACTTTGATCTACATCTTCACCAAAAATCATAGCCATTTGAAATCAATTAAGAGATATTGATTAAAATGTGTGACGAGAATGATGAGAAATTTTAGAAAAACTTATGACGAAAGTATTTTCATGTAACTTGCTTCGGTATCTTGAATATATCTTGTGCTGTAGTTATCTGAATGTAATGATTTTTGATTTGGAGTAAACTAGAGACATAGGGCTATGCATTGTCTGAAGATATCAAATTTGACCAAATGAGTTATGAAATTAGATTTTAATGGTTTTATTGAGGTATAAATCATAAGTATAAAGGATACTTATGTGAGATTGGAAATATAAATGTTTACATGATGAGGATAATAGAGTGATACATATGATTGTTAAGAACACGCATTGTATATATTTCATTACATATATGTGCATTATTAAACACTTATAATTGTGCAAATTTGTAAATGTTTTTTGCATGATATAGAGGAGCACATTAGACGCTAGTCACAAGTTGCCTCACTATCCAGGTAATAGCATATCGAAGCATACTGTGAGTCAACCTAAATGATTTTCCTAGGATTGATTAAATTTGTTTGACTTCTGGTTATTATTTGTTTATGAATTCCATAATTAAAGTTCGAGGAGTTAACATTTAGGAATATATTGGAAGTGTTTTGATTGCTGTGAAATTATGAGATACTTGTATTCTAAACGAAAGTTGGATGCCAGACTTAGGTGCAATGATTATGAGATTTTGATTATGCATCATATGTGATTGATGTACATGGAATATTATGTATTTCATGCATTTCATAAAATGCTTGCTCAGATAAAGGTGTTATGACTAGAGTAGCTGGTATGAAAGCACTTACATATAAAGCTTTGCTCCGTCATTTCTGATTCTGCACGTAAAGCTATGCTCCGTGATTCTGTTCTGACTGAGCCTACTGGGTTAGTATCTGTATAAATATGTGATAGACACTCGGTCATAACATTAATAACGAATTTGGAGTCTCATGTGCATTTGTATTTGTAAATATATGTTGTAATTCGCAATGATTACATGATATGCCATGTTAATGTGAGTATTTGGAATATACATGTTCTGAATAAATATTTGTGAAATATGTGATTTGTATTTATGACCTGGGTGAAATCGTCAATGATGGTTCACTCATTGAGTTTGCAAAACTCATAAAAATTGTAATGTGACTTTTCAGGTACAAGACAGGAGACCCAGTTTCTTAATCTGGATTAGAGGAACCTTTTGGACTAGTTATGGCTTAAAGGTTTGTCAGCTAACATCAGAAGAGTTGTAATTTTTCTTTTGTAGTTTTATCTAGAACTTGTATCAAGTGTGTAAAATACAGTGTAAGCTTTTGTAAATGAATTCAATGAAATGTTTTAAAATTTCATGACTTTTAATTAGATTAGTTGATGCCATGTGTAAGTTGGATTTGTTTTTTCTCTAACATACCATTACCATAGGATATGTACTTGAATGTCCTTGGATGTTCGGGTATATACTTTATGGTAGTGGGACGTTACACCTCTCCCTATGAGACGCATTTTCCCAAAGGTGGGAAGAGCAAAACTATAAGGGTTTGGCATGAGGGGCAACCCAAAGTGGACAATATTTTTAGACAAGAGGTCTGGGCTGTTACAAATGGCATCAAAGTCGGTACCTAAACCGTTGTGGCAGTTAGGCTGGGCCCTAAGGGGGGTGGAGAGTGTAAGATCCCACATCGGTTGGAGACGATAACAAAGTATGCCTTATAAGGGTATGGGTACCTCTCCCCCTAGGACACGCTTTCCCAAGGGTGAGAAGAAAAAAACCGTGAAGGGTTTAGCCCGAAGGGTAACCCAAAGTGAACAATATCTATAGATGGGTGGTCTGGGCTATTACATCCTGTCTTAAGGATTGTAAAAATAGTACCCTCGTATACCCATAGGATATCCTACAAACAAACATACTTCTGACGTTGGTTCCACCTTTGCGGATTCAGGCCTTAGAACATGGGTTGGGAAGCCTTAAGTCCTTAAGTGTCACAATGAAGGCAATCGTCCAGTCCATAACTCCCTAGGTATTTTAGGTACTGATTTGGATGGAGCAAAGTTGATAAGATAAGTTGTTGTTTGTATGGCAAATCCGTAGAATGATTCTGGAAGGCTAGCATAAGACATCATTGATCTTACCATTTCCAATAGAGTCTTAATCCTCCTCTCAATCACACCATTTTTTCAAGGTGTTCGAGGAGCTGACAAGTTGGATATAATTCTATTTTCATTTACAAATTGTTGGAACTCTCCAGATAAGTACTCATCACCTCGATTCGATTGAAGTTGTTTTAATGGCTGGAACTAGCTGTTTCTCAGCTTCAGCTTTAAATTCTTTAAACCTTTTAAAGGACTCACTCTTTTTTTTGCATCAAATAAAAATAGCCATGCCTAGAGTAATCATCTATAAAGGCTATGACGTATTCATAACCTCCTCTAGCTTGCACGTTCATGGGCCCACACACATCAGTGTGTACTAGGTCTAACGTTGATTCAGATCTATTTCCTTTCGAAGCAAATGAGGCCTTGGTCATATTTCCTTCAATAAAAGATTCACCAGTGGGTAATAGATCATTATTCAAGCCCATAAGGATCCCATCCTTCACTAACCTATTAAGTCTTTTCTGACTGACATGATCCATTCTTAAGTGCCACATATATTTTGAATTAATGCTAGAGTTATTAGCTTGTCTTGGTTTTATTAATTTTGTGGTGTTTAGTGAGCCTTTCATAGGATTTATAAAGAAAAATTCCTATTTAATTATTGCATTACAAATAAAATCCTTACTCTCATATATTGAAACAACATTTTCAAAATATAAGGAATAACTATATTTTATTAAACAAAAGACTGAAATCATGTTCCTTAAAATCATTGGGATGTAATATACATCCTCTAAATATAACCTATGACCACTAGGAAAGTCTAAGATAACTACTCCCACTGATTTTGTCGAAATGTAGGATCCATCAGCCATCTTGACTTAAAACTACCCTTTAGGTAGTCTTTTCCTTTGCTAGAACCCTTGCAAAGAATTGAAAACAAGGTCAGTGGCTCCTAAATCTAACTTCCAAGAATTAGATGAATCTACCACATTTCTACTTCCTAGCATACTTAGGAAACCCATTCCTTGTTTTCTTTTGAGGGACTTAAGGTAGAATGCACAGTTTCTTTTCTAGTGGCCCTTCTCACTAAGCGGAAACATTTTCCCTTGGTGTCCTCTTTTACCTTCTTTTTCATGAGTTGGACCTTAACCCCTATTTGGGCCTTTTTTCATTGGACCCATCTTCTTTTGCTTGCCCTTACCCATTGGGCTTAAAAGACGATGCTACATTAGCCTCAGGCCTATTAGCCTTGATTTTTAATATCTCCTCCATGCTTTCGAGAGTATTCATCAACTTACTCAAGGTATAATCCTTAGTGTTGAGCTTATAGTCCAACTCAAACTGCTAAAAAGAAGAGTTTAAGCTATTAAGGATCATAATCATCTACATTTCTGCATCCATGTCTGCCCCAAGCGTCTCAGCCTCAGTAACCATAGAGATTACCTTAAGCATGTAATCTTGCACCAGTTCATCAAGCTTTTGTTTGAGATTGTGAAAGGTTTGGATAATTTTCACCTTTGCATACCTGGTCCTCAGACTAAACATCTTATGTAGGTGATGAATCATTACACCATCATTTTTCATGCCTGCAAGTTGCTTTTGCAACATTGTGTTGACAAAAGCTAGAATATAACACTTAATAGTCTTATCAACATTCTGCCATTGCTCATATTGTTGGACTTACTCAGAAGTTGACTTGTGACCCGGAGGTGTAGGCTCATTATCCATTAATACCCATGAAATCTATTCATATTGGAGAATGATGTCAAGGTTACGTCTCCATTCATTAAATTTCTCTCTGTTTTCTAGTTTGTTATTAGTCAAGAGCATTGTGAGTGGATTCATATTATGATGATTATGTTTTTAAAATAAATTATTAAAGAATATTGAAACTTTATATAAAATCATCATGCCTGTATGCATGATGATAGATTTAACAAAATTAAAAAATAAATCTTTATATGACTATTATTTTTCTTATCTATAACGAACAAAGTGATGGTAGGTCATCTTATCCATAAAAAAAAACTAGGACCCTCCTACTGAAAAATCTACCAGGCATCTTCATGCCTAACTTTTAAAGAAGCACCATAATTTGGTCTATACATTTATCAACAGAGCTATGGTGGGCAGGTTATTGATAAATGAGTTGAGTGTGTAACTATTTGATTCATCCACTAAAGGTACTTGCAAACTATGCCTTGGTGGGACGTCTCATTTACTACTAATGAGTTCATTTATCCTTTAGGAGACCTAAACCATGCAAGATCTAGGATTCATGTTCTCCGGTAGGGAGTAACATTTCACCACATGCAAATAGGCCATCATATGGAGACCATGGACTCTCACATGAGCATCCTCTCCCACTCAATCTTTTTGGTCTTGAAGTTTTAATAAATACCATCTTGTCTAGATGCAATTTATTATCCATCCTATATTTTTTCATTATATATCTTATACATAACGAATGCATGGAAAAGCCTAGGGTTGATAATTATTCTAAATGGCATACATTCACATAATATCGCATATTATTAGTATCCATCTATCCATTCATCTCATGAATTATAAAACTACTTTTGATTGCCCATCCTAGAACATAAATAATGATAAGGCTCTTTGGCCCATTAAAAAAAATTCTTAGACTTAGATCTTCCGCTTTGAAATCTTTGCTCATATGATCCAGCCCATTTGGTAAAATTGTCTAATGGCATTTATTTTACAATAGTTTTTGTTTTCACAAAACCAAATTTTATTAATGGGAAAACAAAAAATTCCATCACTTGAAAAACTCACAAAACTAAATTTGTTAAGAGAAACACAAAATTCTAGCACTTGAAAAACTCATAAAATCGAAACGGCCATTATATTATATCATAAACCAAAACCATTACCTATTCTTTTCTTCAATCCCTGGATACTTCATCTTCGACATTACAAAAATTTGTACATTACAAAATCAAAGAAAACAGAAAAATGAAGACAAGAAGGAAACATGGCGATGATAGACCACCTTCCTTGTTACAAACCAAACGAAGAAAACTTATAAGGTAAAGTTAAATTCTATGGACAACCAAAAGATCAATATATACACCATATATATTTCTATCACATAAAAAATACAACATATACAAATATAATTGCCAACCTATGCAACATATAGGAACCAAATCATATATAATAAAATGGCTTTGATACGAAATGGTTGGATCGAAAAATAATATCATACTAGATTTGGAAAAATGGTAGATTATATGATAAGGGATATACTCTATGTATCTCATTCTGAAATAATTGATAATAACGATAACGTTGTGTTTATTTGCCCTAGAAATCAAAATATATACTGTGCTCAATTAAAAGACATGTCTTCTAAAAGCGTTAAGTGTTTTGTATCTCTAGAAAAGGACTCATGAATCTGTCATAGAATATTTAGACATGCTAGCATGAGCATTTTATCAAAATTGTCCAAAAATGATTTATTAAGAGGATTACCAAACTTAAACTTTCAAAATAATTAGGTTTATGAAGCATGCTTAAAAGAAAAACAAGTTAAAATCTACCAACCAACCACTTGATCTTATACACATGGATTTTTGGTGGAAAACAGTATGATTTTGTTATAGTAGATTATTATTCTAGATTTACATGAGTTTATTTTCTAGCAAATAAGGATGGTGCTTTTGAAGTTTTTGAGAAGTTTTGCAGGAAAATTTAGATTAAAAAAGGGTACCACATTACTTCAATTCGAAGTGATCATGAAGGAGAATTTGATAATAGAAATTTTGAAGATTTCTATGATGATAATGGATAACTCATAATTTCTCATGTTTAAGCAATCCTCAGCATAATGGAGTTGTTGAAAGAAAGATTAGGACCCTTGTTGATATGGCCAAGAACATGATTTATAAAATTTGTCTACCTCATAGATATTAGGCAGAAGTTGTGTCTACTACATGTTGCATTTTAATCAAGTGTCTTATAAGGCCAATTCCCAAAAATACCCCCTATGGGTTGTGGAAAGGAAGAAAGCCTAATGCTGCATATTTTTAAGCTTTTGGGTGTAAATGCTTTGTATTAAACAATGTTAAGGACAACCTTGGCAAGTTTGATGTAAGGTATGATGAAGCTATATTTCTGGGATATGGCATAGTCAACAAAGTATTTAGAGTCTACAAGAAAAAAACAAAGAGGATAGAAGAAACAATACATGTAGTATTTGACGAAGCATTACCCTCAATAAACGTTGTTGAATCATATGATGAAGAAAATACTTTGGTTTTTAAAGATATGAAACAAACTCAATCTACACTTGTGATGGCTTCAGATTGACAAGATCAGGAAGGTCCTTCTGAAGCTAGGACAGAGAAAGCTCCTGCTACATACACATCGCTACAGGAACCTATACTATTCGATTGAAAAACAATATCATACTAGATTTGGTTAAATGGTAGGTTTCAAAAAAAAAATCAAAACATAATAAAATCATGATAACCAAATCAATATGTTTTAATCCATACATGATACAGTATTAGAAAAATAAACAACATAAGAACATGATCGAAATTTTACCGACTCCTTTGCTATAGCTTTGACTCCTTGTTATTGTATCCTATCCTCGCTATTGTATTCTCAACCATTCAGATCTACCACTTGTTCTTCTTGAGCAACTTGATTAACAAAATACTTTGGTGGGAAAGGAGAAAAAATATTGTAGAGGTTTTCCTTTTGTGATCAACTAGTTGAAAGAACCAAAATGAGACACTCTCATTCCTAATTTTGGCTAGCTCGTGAAAGAAAGGAGGAAGAAGTCTAAATAACCAAAATCACCACTTCATTCTCTTAATTTCAAAAATGAAAGAGAGAGCAATAAATGAGACATTATCATTTGTTTTAACATGTATAGGTGAAAAGACATAAAATAAAAACAAGAAACTCTTATTTTTGGTTAAAACATGAAAGAAAGGAGAGAGAGAGTAACAAATGCATTACTTCCTTCTTTAATCAAAAGAATGCTAAAAGGTTTATATGTTTTTCTATATGCCAACACTAAATGACAACCATTAAACCATTTAATGATAAGACCATTAAATCATTTAATGAGGACATCATTAAACCATTTAATGATGATGAAGCATGATAAAAACCCACCTTATATTTAGCAATTCAATGCTAAATGCAACATCCCATTCCCAGACTAAAGGTTGGAACCCTAAAATTTGGTACATGTGAGATCAAAGAGAGATTTAAAAAAATGCATTTCATGCTCATAAATAATGTCAGCATGCACACATATTACACACATTAAAATAATTATTCATGCACTCAATTGATATTTTTTCGGGTATAATTGATTGTTTTAATGTGAATAGGATGCAAATTATGGTTTTGTGTCTTAAAAATTAAATGGGAATGTATAAGTAGTGAATTAAAATTTTTGGTGAAAATTTGGAAATTTTCTGGAATTTAAAGATATTTTGGACTAGAAAAATGTCAAATGGTAGAACAATTGATGAATAGTGATAGAAATAAATTTCAAATGGAAGTAGAAATTTTAATATGTGACATTAAGATTTAACGACTTATGTCATTGAAAATTAGAGACAATTTGAGTAGAAATTGGAGACAAATGGACTAGTTAATAAAAGACCAAGAAGAGACCTTGAGGGAGTAACATGTGGCAAATGACAAGTGTCACTTGCCACACCACATGTTAATTCATGAATTTATTAAGTGAAAGGCCATGTTTTGGGTCTTCCACTTGCTAAATACGACAATGTTTCTCTCATCTCCATCTTCTTCATCTTCCTTTCCTAAACAATGACACTCATTTATCCAAGCCTCAAAGTTCAACCTTGTCTTCTTCAATCACTATCCACTTAATTACTTTGCTTTGTTCTTGTTGCTAAAGGAACCTAACCTATTCCACCCTAAAATTTGATAATCGTATGATGCTTGGAGGATATGGTTATTGGAGACTCTTGAAGAATCCATGGATAAACAAGTAAGTATAAGCATCGCTCTTCCTAAATTGACGAAAGAAACATGTTTTGATGATGGTTAAGAGTTAAATGTTCAGAAAAATGACAATGGTGCATGCTAAAAAGTGGATGATAAATGTGGATAGATTCAAGTCTTGTTTTGGTGCTTCGATGGATAATAGATTATGGAATGACATAATGTTGGATTGATTGAGTGAATGGTGGTTAAAGTGTGCTGGAAAAATATTAGTTGTGACCTTTTCCACTGAATATGCCTATTGTATTTTATCCATAACTTATTATGTAGATATCCAAATGAAGTGACTTTTGATTTCGATTAAATTAGAGATATATGGATAGATTTTTCATGAAGGCATTGAATTCAAATTCTGTCATTAAGAGTTTCTAATTTTGACTTGAAGTTGAGTATTGGGTGTAGGAAAAAGTGTAGAAAAACTTGATACATAATGGGTATTTTCTTGATGAATTAATGTGAATCTATTTAGGTGTCTTTGTGATGAAATAAAATGAGTCCAGAGCTAAACAAAGGTATTAATGTGGTGTTTTGAAATGTTAAGGATCAAAGTGATAGTTAGAAGTGAAATGAAAGTGGAAATGAAGTTGAATATGTGCAGAAAATTAATGATGAATGAATATATATGTGTATGTTCTGTTATTAGTGTTTATGATCAATCATGGGATATAATTTGTTTATGGATGATATTGAGTTGAAATGGAGTTAGAATAATGGATAAATGATGAGTATTTGAACTAGAAGTGATAGATGAAGCATATGATGTTGAATGAAACAAGTAAAGAGTTAGAAATCTAGAAAACAAGATGCAATTGGACATACTTAAGTGCAAGAGGAATAACTTTTTCTATAACACTCGGATTGAGGTCATTTAGGTATGGTTTTAAACAGTACTTTGAGATCTACAACTTCTATGCAAACCTAGATGAAATTTTGATGACTATAGGGTCAAATTTTCAAGTTTCTATAAGTAACCAGTAAAGGTCCATTTAACGGACATAGATGTCCACCTAATGGACATTCACGGGTCAAGCGATCCTAATTGAGGCTTAAATGGGTCTTAAATTGAACCTAGAATGATCCTTGGTTTATGTAACTAATGTATGATATGTTTGAAGTGAAAATGAGGGTTATAAAGTAGTTAAAGAAGGGATAATATCAAAGGACCCAAGGAATGAGTATAATGGGAATTAAAATGTTCATATGATTGCAATTAAGATTCAAGGAAGTTGAGTAATATGTATTAAGTGATTAATTGTGAATTAGAATTGGATATTATGAGATCATATGAGGTTAGAAAAGAGACGACAAGAAATTGAGTTATGATATAGAGTAACCAAGTGTTCTTGAGGTGTAAGCTTATAAATAAGCTATACACATACAAAGGATAAAGATTAAATGGTGAATTTAAAATGATCATGTGCAAATGAAGTGTAAATCTAAGTTTAATTAGACAAATAAGAATTATAAAATTAGAATGAGCATAAGATGTGAATTTAGAAAATATCCCCGGGATTGTCATTGATCATGCATTATTCATTACACATATACATGTGTGTAAAACTAAATGTTTATGTGATTGTGCAATTAAAAATGTGTGAGCAATATGTGTTTTTCATAATGATGATACAGGATAGAACTTCCCCATCCAGACGTTTCCAGATCATGGAAGCTAATGCTAATCTGGAGCATATAGTGAGTAGACCTAGATGGTCTTACTTTATTGCTTGTTTGTTTATCTTATGTATTGAATGATTATGAATGTGATTTGATTGTGAATTCCAGACAATGAAGTTCTGATGGTTGTGATATATTAATCAGATAGTGAAGTGTTACTTGTATGTGAACATGATAAATAAATGCTTCTAAATGTGATCTCTAAATGCCAAACTAAGGTCCGATGAGAATGTATATGAGAATGTGTAAATGAGATCATATGACTGACTAAAAATATGTGATTGATGCAATTCATTATATAAATGCATGAAAAATAAAGGCAGTTGTGACCGGAGTAGTCACTGAAAAAGAGCTTAAAGCTCAGATTGTGAAAAAAAGAGCTTAAAGCTCAGAAAGTGTATAAGAGCCAAAAGCTTACTATGTAAAATGAGCCTAGTATCCCTAACGGATACAGGACAGTTATCAATGAGCCTGGTATTCACAAGTGATATGGAACAGTTTAAGCACTTAGTCACAATAAAGTAACAAATAGAAAATGAGTCTCATATGCACTGCATATGTATGATATGAATGATTATAGTGCGTTGAATGTAAAATGTGAAATGATTGATCAAGTGTATGTGATTCAATGTGAT
>JANSVA010146444.1:0-29353 GCA_025504915.1 Erythroxylum reticulatum
AATGGGTCATAATTCTATTACGTAGGCTTGAAAAAATTGACAAATGGGTTTAAAAACTTATAGTATAATTAATAATATAACATCTATTCCCAAAAGATTAACAACTCTTATATGCATACATTTCATCGAAACTTTATCAAATTGACAACATTTTTCCATTATTTAGCATCATGTCTAGTAGTTTACATAGTAAAACCTAAAAAAATAACAACGAAAATCAATGGAGCCAACCCATCGTCAATAACTAACTCCATATTTTGAAAAAATTTCATCCACGGATGACACCCACACATCGACAACAAATGATGTCGGAGAAGACGGCTATAACTTGACAAAAACCACCGAAGAAGATGACTCCCAACGCTGGAGACACAGCAGCTCGACGGAGGGCAAAAGGCAGACGACGTCAAATGCAAGAGCCACAGCTGAAGGAGGAAGAAGGAGAGGAAGGTCGTGAGCCAGGTCGGGGAGGGGGGAAGATGGGTTTCCTTTTAATTAAACCGAAAAGACATCATTTAGTTTAAAACCAAACGACCTCGTTTTGGCTAACATTAAAGCATCCGTTTTTATATGAGACGACGTCGTTTACCTCTAAACCATATGTTAAAAACGATGTAGAAACAAAATTATGTCATTTTTCAATCAAAAGAGACGTTGTTTTGTTACAATCACTAACCTTCGGTAGGACAACGCTTTTACTAACACCATTACTGACGTCCTATATTTCCGTCACCAAATCTTTTCCTTTCCCACGACATTATTACCAACCGATATAAGAAGTCCGTATTTTTTCGTCGCCAACTTTGTATAATTACCGATAGATTTATTTTTCCATCGTTGATTCCGGCGTAAATTTTATCACCAGTCTTTCCCTCCATATTTAGTGATGGATATTGTTACTGTCGCTAAATTAATCAACTTTAGCGACGAAAATATACTTTCTGTTGCTAATGTATAACGGTTCCATTTTCGTCGCTACTCCGTAGTTTTTTTTAGTGAAAGCTGATAAACTTACCTCTAACAAGTTGATTTTCTCTTCTTTTTCTTCTTCTTTCCTCTTCCTTCCAAGCTTTCCACAATTTTCGTCTCTTCTTCTCCCTCTTCTGTTTTCTTCTCTTCTTTTTCTTTCTTTCAGGACATTTTCTCTTCTTCTTCTAAATCAAGACACATTTTTATTCTTGTTTTTTCCATTTTACCCTTCACTTGCTTGGTTCTTCCAATTCTACCCCTTCTTTGGTCATTTATGTCTCTAAATCCTTTAATCCACTTAATGCTATATTAATTCTAACTTGGTTATAATCTTTCCATCTAATTTCAATCTCTATTCATGACCAGTAAATAATGACTAAATTCTGAAAGAAAATGTTGCTAAATCAACATAAAATAGGTCTTCACTAGCAAAAATGAGCTAAATCCAGCATGGTAATACCGTCACAGTGGTGATATTTGGTAAACAACGATCAAGAAGACTAACAAGTTATTTTTGTTCAATAAGATTACAGCTAACACCTAAAAAAGACATAAGGTGTAAGATAACCTGGATGTTGGTGATGGTAGGAGACACCACTTTCCTTGGTTCTGGAACAGAGACAACAAGGATTAAGTGTAGCATAATCTTACGGGTGATAGTTTGCACAAAAAAATTTATATTGTGCAGATGATATAGCTACAGCTACATAGCGATTTTACAAAGTTGATTGTAAAAATGTACTCCTACAGCTATAGAGTAAGAAGAGATTGATATCTTTGTCGTGTTGACCATTAATTTTATAAACATTATGTACCTAAATAATATGTACGTGTATGTATGTACTCTCCCAGTTACAATGACTTGGATGTTTTTGTCGATTGGTAAACCTTAGAGTTTTGGTTGAACGGGCTGGGTTCCCCAACAATTAACCTCCTGCTATAACAATGGGGGTTAAATCTAATCAAATATGATCCACCACTTTTCAATTTGAGCAGTTCTTGTTCATCTATTGCTTGAATGTACATGACAACATAGGGCAATATTTTATGTACAACAAAAAACTTTAAACATTGTAGACCATTCCTATTTCTAGCCTGGACGCATGATGTACAGTTAGTGCATGTGTTGGTGGTCTACTGCTCGTTCTCAGGAACTCGTATCCATAGTTAATTACAAGCTTCTTTATCATACTAGATCCTTGTTTGGGTCTCATGTATGAGTTCCCAAGTATGTATGCAATTCCAGCTTCCCTTGCTTCCATAAGCTCCTGTAACTCCTCCTTTGCACCTATGTCAATCTTTGGGCTCTCTGGCACGATAAATCTTACTCTTTTCCTAGGTTTCATGCCTTTTGGTGACCTTATTTCTCCCAGCTTTGATGTGCTTGCCGAGTCTGTGCTCTCCACAACATCCACATCGTCTTCACCCAGTTGGACTCTATTGGTGTGGGTCGAACATGTTCCCACCACTGTCATCTTGTCATCTTCCTTCCTCACGTCTTCGTTTGCTACATTTGATTCAATGCTCTGTGATCGGATGTATTCTGTTGTGCTACATACAAGATCCTTCTTAAATTCCATATCATCTTTGTGGACATCCCGATAACCGTATCTTACAATGCACGTGTAGAGCCTGTATTCTCTAGGGCCGATATGACCTATTAGAAATCGTTCCTTAGGTCTGACGTAGGGAACTGGGACAGACTTGACGTACAAGAAGACTAGGACTTGGTGAAAAGTTGGAAGATTGGTGACAAGTGGGAAAAATAATTGGGATTCTAGCAACAAGCTCAGTGTGTCTGATGCCGATTCCTCGGTCACGTACAACGCCAAGGCTAGGGCCTAAGCCAAGTAGCCAGTTAATGGAGACCTTGGTCTGGACATCAAATTCGTACTTCTTGAGCGTTCCATAATGCCATGCACACATTATAATTAGCAAGATGAATGAGATAGCAATAGGAACCCAGGCCCCTTCCGTGAACTTTATCAATGAAGCTGAGAAGTAGAGAGCTTCAATTGTGCCAAAAAACAATACAAATCCAGTGGCAAACAAGACATTTTTGTTCCAACATAAGTTAAGTGACCATTTTACCACAATAGCTTAAGCTGTTAAGTGAGGCCAACTTAATTAGTTTTATATAATTATTAACACACCCCTTCAAGTAAAAGCCTTTTGGGTTTGAGCTCACTCTACCTTATGATGAATAATAAGTGGGTGGTAGGATTTGAAGCCTTTTGGGCTTAAAACTTGCACAGACTCACTCTACCTTGTGCTGAATAATAGGTGGGTGGTAGAATTTAAACTCACGACCACTTGGTCACAAAGTCTCTAATTCCATGTTAAGTGACCGTTTCACCACAATAGCTTAAGCTGTTGTGTGAGACCAACTTAATTAGTTTTATATATTCACTAACAATAAGATGATGACCAGAGACATTAGGCATGTAGTAACTAGCATAACAGTTATGACTACCAAACCTGTCCATCATAAAAAGTAAATATCAAGAACTTGATCCTATATGATGCAGAAAAAATAAATGATTATATTCGAATTTTGATAGGTATCACAAAATCAATCTGTATGATGAAGAGATTATTTTTCATATTTCAAGAAATATCTATGATTAATTCGTATTTTAATATAATCATTTTAAAGTATCAACGGTGCTAAGATGTATAATGTTTCCAAAATCTCTACTTACTTGAATAAGGAAACATGTCATCGTTCACAAAACCTTGAGGAATAAACATATGAAATAAGGTTTCTATATATGTGTTGGACCCCATTTCCCAAGTCATAAAACGTGAGCGTATTACCAAAAACGGTTATTTCGATTAACTCTCCTTAGCCATCATCAGTTCATCTTCATTCTTATAACATCTTAAAAGTTTCATATTTGATCAATGGATACACGACCATATGTTTATGTCCTCGAACATCACCCTAACATATCACTCGTTTGTGTTTTCTTTATGAAGTACATTTCAAGTTCCATTTATAGAAAAGCTTTGATGAGCCCAAAATTTATAACTGTACTTGTTTTAAGACAATGGGCATAACTTTTGCTAAAGATGTCAGATTAAGGTCGTTTTAAGACAGTTTCGAAGAAGACTTCTAGATCTATAATTTTTGTGAAGAACTCGAGAGATATTTTGTCTTCAAAAATTTCAAAATCACAATTTACTATAGCTATCCCGTGTACGTCCGCTAAACGGATATACATCTCCCCCTAACGGACATAAACGGGCTTGGGGGTGCTTTCCAGACTCGAGAAGGCCCGTTTAATAGACGTGGACTGAGCTAAGGATATTTTCAAACCTGAGAAAGTCTGTTTAGTAGACCTAAAGTCCACCTAATGGACATAGGTGACATTTAAACCCCTCCAAAACCTTTCCAATGGTTCCTGCATCTATTCTAACCTCACGTTCACTCATAATCTTCCCAAATTCAACTCTTCTAGTGCAATATCACTTCATATCAATTCAAATACTAAATGTACATACAAAATTTCAACATAACATACTATTCCAATACTATCAACAATTAACAATCTAAAAAAAGAAGATAAATATGGACATACACAAAAGAAACTTCTTCAATTCTTCATTTCATTACAAAATCAAAACAGAGTTTGAGCCTAGCTTTAGTTACATATCAACACCTACATCGATAGTTTAATATGAAATACAATTGTATGCTCATGTTTGATATTCCAATAAAGCTATCCACAATAAAGTCACTAACTTAGTTACAAAAGATCTCCAACTATCTTATATTTGCTAATGCCTTGCAATGATCAACTATCTTCTCATTCTGCACTTGAGGAGTGAAAAAATAATGGGTTAAGCTATGAAACTCAGTGCCTGATATATTTATAGCCATTAGTAACGAACCACACAATCAAGCATGCATAGATATATATATACCTTATTTTACTCTAGCAATTCAATCATCTACAATTCAAACTCATAGACTCATAGTTAAGCAAATATCATGACGTATAACATATCATGTATATTTAACCATCAAAGCATACACTTAAATTTGTATCATTCTTGATAAATCAAAGATGCAATGCACAAACAAATGGCTTGAGGGTCCTATGGGTTGAAATGGAGAAACCGAAGTTTACACTATCAATAAAATGAGTCCATTTCTAAAGAGCTCATATGCCACAAGAGGGTAGCCGAGAGAAGGCTTTAGGTCAACATGCACATGACTAACAAAATGGTTTCTCTCTTGACCAAACACAAGAAAATATTCATGCTCAATTCAATTCATCACATATTCACATTTTCATGCCTTTTCAAGCTATTTCCTCTTTTGCTTATACAAAATGTCATAACATCATTTATGAGATAACATGGTAACAATCATAATGTACTTTCCATATTCATAACAATTCCATGTCAAACAATTAAACATATACACATACAAGCAATCAATTGCCCATTCGCACAATAACTATAAACACATTACCCACCTAAATTATTTGGAAAATTCAAATTCAATTGTGCCTTTCCTCTTGCTCTTGGGTAAGATTTCCTTATTATCCTAACTTAAATCAAATTCTGATATTCATAAAACTTCAATAATCAAAAATGCTAAAATTGAGTTTAAACTTAACCTACCCATAGTCTATCTAGGTTAGAAAGACCAAAACCTAGTCCAAAGACCCACAAAAATTAAAAATGGGTTCCCTTCTTTCTTCCAACACAAACCCATTGTCTCCATAATCCCTTTTATTTTTCAAGCAAGAAGGAAAGATGAAGGTTGTTCCCTCTAACAAGCTTGATTTCTCTTCTTTCCACATTTTCTTCTTCTTCCTAGCTTCTCCTATGATTTTTCTTCTTCTTCTTTCTTCTTTCTTCTCCCACGATTTTCTCTCTTCTTTCTCTCTTCTCACAATTTTTCTCTCTTATTTTCCCTAGCTTCCACGATTCTCTTCTTTCTATTTAGCCAAGACCACATTTTTTCCTTGGTTTTCCTAGTTTACCCTTCATTTGTCATATTCTTTCGATTTTGCCCTTCTTTTAATGTAATGTTCATTTTCCCATTCTTTTGTCTCTTATGACCATTACCCTAATTTAATTCTAACATCTCTATTCTAAATTCTAATTCCTATTTATGCTTACTAAATTAATGGACTCAATTCTAAAAATAAGTAAAAAATTAAATAAATAAATAATTAAAAATGAATAAATAATTTAAATTTTTGGTCTAACAATTCTCCTCTCTTTAAAGAATTTTGTCCTCAAAATACCTGAGTTTACAATAAAGTGCGGATACTTCTCTTTCATTACTTCCAAAGGCTCCCATGTTGCCTGCTCTCCTGTATGGTTCTTCCATAAGACTTTACCAAACTTCACAGTTTTATTTCTCAAGACCTTTTTCTTCTAATCTAGGATCTCCACTGGTTGTTCTTCATAAGTCAAATCCTCTCTTAATTGAACCTATGAAGGTTGGACTATATATGAAGGATTTGATCGGTGTTTTCTCAACTTTGATACATGGAAGACATTGTGAATCTTAGACAATTATGGTGGCAAAGCTAACTTGTAGGCTAAAAGCCCAATCTTTTCAATGATCTCATAAGGGCCTATGTATCTTAGACCAAGCTTGCCCTTCTTACCAAATCTCAAAACTCCTTTATATGGAGAGGCCCTAAGGAACCCTTTATCTCCAACTTCAAATTTCATCTCCCTTCTATGCTCATCCGTATAGCTTTTCATCCTATCTTGAGCTGCTTTGAGGCTTTGATTCACCAGTTTAGTCTTGTCAACTATAACTTGTACCAACTCATGCCCTAAAAGTATCCTTTCACCTTCCTCATCCCAACAAATAGGATTTCTGCACCTCCTACCATACAAGGTTTTATAAGGTACCATTTGAATTCTTGAGTGGTAGGAATTATTATAAGCAAACTCAATTAAAGGCATATGATCATCCCATAAACCTCTGAAGTCCATAACACAAGCTCTTAATATTGCCTCCAATGTCCGGATTGTCCTCTCTAATTGGCCATTGGTTTGTGGACGGAAAGTTATGCTAAAGTGTAATTTAGCTCCCAAAGCCTCTTATAAGCTTTCCTAAAATCTAGAGGTAAATCTGGGATCTCTATTCAAGACTATAGAACTTGGAATCCCATAAAGCCTGATTATTTCATCTATGTATTTCTTGGCTAAAGCATTTAGGGAACATGCTTGTCTAATTGGTAAGAAATGTGCTGACTTAGTTAGCCAGTCAACAATCACCCATATTGCATCATATTTCTTGCTAGTCCTTGGTAATCCCATCAAGAAATCCATTGTAATCTTTTCCCATTTCAATTCAGGAATCAACAAAGGTTTAAGCTTACTGATAGGTACTTGATGTTCTACTTTAACTTGCTAACACATTAAGCATTTTCTAGCATACTCTAAAACATCTTGCTTCACTCCTTTCCACCAAAAGTGCTCTTTCAAATCTCTATACATTCTCGTACTCCCTGGGTGCATTGCATAGGGAGCATTGTGTGCCTCATCAAGAATTTCATCCTTCAATTCTAACTTATCGAGAATACATAGTTTGTTACCTACCTCCATCAATCCATCTTATCTCATCTCTATTTTGAAAGGTTTGCCATTTTAAATCTCTTCTCTGATTTTGCTCAAGTACTCATCATGTTCCTGCAATTCCTTAATCTTCTCATTCAACACTAGCCTTATTCTGAAATTCGCCAATATATAATCAGATTCATCTTGCCTCAATGTCACCTTAAGTCTGGCTAATTCCTACAAAAAGGAAGATATACTATCTCCACATGTGCCATAGTAGATTTTCTACTGAGTGTATCTGCTACTACATTAGCTTTCCCTAGGTGGTAGTCTTTCATCAAGTCATAATCCTTCAATAGTTTTAACCACCTTCTTTGCCTTAGATTTAACTCTTTTTGGCTCATCAATTACTTAAGACTATTGTGGTCTGTAAATACCCTGGAGGTGACTTTATATAAGTAATGTCTCCATATTTTCAATGAAAAAATTATGGCAACTAACTTCAAGTCATGCGTAGGATAATTCATCTCATAGGGCTTTAATTGCCTAGAAGTATAGGCAATCACTTTATCTCCTTGCATCAACACACACCCTAATCCCTTCCTTGAGGCATCACTATACACTATATATCCACCACTACCAAAAAGCAAAGGTAAAATCGATGCAATTGTGAGCCTATTCTTCAATTCCTCAAAGCTCTTCTGAGATTCTTCTTTCCACACAAATTTCTAATTCTTCCTTGTCAATTTGGCAAGTGGGACAGCTATCATAGAAAAGCCCTTTACAAATCTTCTATAATACCCAGCTAAATCCAGGAAACTCCTCACTTCCATTACATTCTTAGGTGCATCCCATTTCACCACAGCTTTTATCTTCCTAGGATCCACATGCACTCCTTGTTTTGAAATTATATGTCCAAGAAACACTACTTTCCTTAGCCAAAATTCACATTTATCGAATTTGGCATACAACTTTTTCTTCCTTAATGTCTCTATGGAAATCCTCAAATGTTCCTTATGCTCCTTGTCACTCTTGGAATAAACCAATATATCATCAACAAAGATAATGATAAATCAGTCTAAGAAAGGCTTGAAGACTCTATTCATTAAGTCTATGAAGGCTGCAGGTGCATTCGTTAATCCAAAAAGCATGACTAAGAACTCAAAATTGTCATACCATGTTCTAAAAGTAGTCTTTGACACATCAGACTCCTTTATCCTCAATTGGTGGTAACCTAATCTCAAATCTATCTTGGAGAAGACCCTTGCCCCTTGCAATTGATTAGACAAATCATTTATGCGTGGGAGAAGATATCTATTCTTGATAGTGACATGATTAAGCTTCCTATAGTGCACAGACATTCTCAACGATCAATCTTTCTTCTTTACAAAAAGAATCAAAGCTCCCCAAAGTGAAAATCTAGGCCTAATATACGCTTTCTCCAAAAACTCTTCTAACTGCTCCTTAAGTTCCTTCAATTTTCTCGGAGTCATTCTATAAGGCAGAATTGAGATCGATGCAGTACCTAGAAGAAGCTCAATGAGAAACTTAATTTCCCTAGGCGATGGTAGTCCTAGTAATTGCTCTACAAAAACATCCAGGAATCCTATGAACAAGGAATTTCTTCTAACTTCACTCCATCAAACTTTGTGTCTACCACATAAGCCAAGAATGCTTCACATCCTTTCCTTATCATTTTCTCTACTGTTAGAGCCGAAATAATTGTAAGTGGACTTGCTTTCCTCTCTCCCATAAACACCACCTTTCTACCTTTGTCCAACTCGAACTCCACTTTCTGATTTTTGCAATCTAAAATGGCATTATACTTCTCCAATTTATCCATACCCAAAATCACATCTAATCCTTTCATCTTCAATGGAATTAAATTTACCGCTAATTGTTCCCCACCAATATATATCTCACAATCTCTACAAACTTGACTAATAATAATATACTGGCTGATTGGAATACTAACCATTAAAGGAGTATCCAATGGGCTCAAATTTCTACCATACATAATTCTACTTGGCGAAACAAACGAATGGGTAGATCCGGGATCAATCAAAACAATAATATCATCATCAAATAATTTAACCATACCAGTCACAACTTTTGGAGCGATTTCTACATCCTTCCTCGTCATTGCAAACACTCTAGCTGGTGCTTGTCCCCTCGGTCTCCTTGGAGAATTCACTTTTTTTGCTGCCTCAGAACTTCCCACTTCAGTTGTAGTCTTATGTCCTATAGTCTCAGCCCTCTTCGAAGCTTGCATATGATTTCCCTCTCTTTTTGCATACTGCGAGCACTCTCTATCTATGTGCCCTTTCTCCCCACAGTTGAAACAAGCTCCAGTCAGCTAATAACATTCCCCTTTATGAAACTTACTATAATCACACTTGGGAATGGAGGGCTTATCCCCTTCTCCCATTTTATTTCTCCTCTCCTCAAACTATACAGGAAAAGTCCTGGTACTCCTCTTAGATATAAGAGAACCACCTCCCCTCTTGAATTGTTCTCTTCCTTTCCTCTTTCTGTTCACAATCCTCTTTATTTTATCCACATTCTCAACCCTCAATGTTGCTTCAACTAGCTATTGAAAATCACAAAAATTCTGCACCACCACTTTTTCCTTGATGGTTAAATGCAACCTTAATTCAAACCTACGACATTTAGTTGCCTCACTCATCATTATCTCAGCTGCATACCGGAATAGTTAGGTAATTGAATATACACCTTATAAAAATACTTCTTCTTATAAGTAGTCAAAAAGTCCTTCCATATCAGTACTGGAGGCTTTATCTGACTCCCTGGCACACTTTCCCACCAATGCAGGGCATCCCCCTGTAACAAGCTTGTAGCATACTCAACCTTTTCATCATCCTTACAGTCTATTTGCTCTAATACCCTTTTTGTCTTCCTTATCCATGTCTCAATTTCTTCCGGATCAGTTATTCTATAAAAGTCCACTGCCTCATACTTTCTCAGCTTATCAAATTGCTTTCCCTTCTTAGTTGAGGCTGAAGCAGAAGTCTATGACATCTAGCCTATAGCTCAGACAAAAGCCTGAGCAAAGGCTTGGAAAAGCCCCAAATCTAAGGGAGGCACTTGCTCTTGTGAAAGAGGTGCCTCATGCGTCTGTGATTGAGAGGGTTCACTACCCTATCCTACTGAAGCCTTAGCATTCTTTGGGGCTCCAGACTCATCGGTGCCCTCCTCTCTTGGTGGAGAATCAAGTGCAATAGATCCTTGCAAAACTCCTCGTGTTCTTTTATGAGGTGGCATCTTACTCCTTTAATTAAAACACTAACAATTAGCCTATAATTCATTTTAATCTTATTTCCTACATGTATGCATTATATGCTTGGCACTTAAAGCAATCAATCAATTCAATAATGCAAAAAATTTATCACACATCATAATAACTCATATCATTATGTATTCTAAGCCTAGGAATCCTAAAATGCCTAAGATCTGATACCAAAAGATATTGGACCTCGTTTTCGGAGTCCAAATCTGGAGTCATAAGATGTGAGCGCATTACTAAGAAGGGTATTTCAATGAACTCTCCTTATCCATCATCAGTTCTTCTTCATTCTTATAACATCCCAAAAATTTCCTATTTCATTAATGGATAAACGACAATCCACTCTTATGTTTATGTCCTTGAACATCACCCTAACATCACTCATTTGTGTTTTCTCTATGAACTACGTTTCAAGTCCCATTTAAGCCTAAAATTTATTATAGAAAAGCATCAATGAGCCCACAATTTATAATTGTACCTGTTTTGGGACAATGGGAATAACTTTCACTAGAGATGTAGGATTAAGTTCATTTTAGAATGGTTTTGAAAAGGACTTCTAGATCTACAACTTTTTTGAAGAACTCAAAGAGAGATTTTGTATCTAAAAAGGTCAAAATAGCAATTTACTATAGCTATCCCGTGTATGTTCACTAAATGGACATACATCTCCCCCTAACGGACACAGACGGGCTTGGGGGTGCTTTCTAGACCTGAGAAGGTCTATTTAACGAAAATAATGTCCGTCTAACAGATATGGACTAAGCTGGGGACATTTTTAGACCCAAGAAGGTCTATTCAGTGGACCTAAAGTCCGCCTATAGACATAGATGACTCCTAATCCCCTCCAAAGCATTTTTAATGGTTCCTACATCTATTCTAACCTCACGTTCACTCATAATCTTCCCAAATTTAACTCTTTTAGTGCAATATCACTCCATATCAATTCAACTACTAAATGGACATACAACCTTTCAACACAACATACTATTCCAACACTAGCAACAATTAACAATCTTAACAAAGAAGATAACTATAGATATACACAAAATAAACTTCTTCAATTCTTCATTTCATTACGAAATCAAAATAGAGTTTGAGCCTAACTTTAGTTACATATCAAAATCCGCATCGATAGTTTAATACAAAATACAATTCTATGCTCATGTTTAATATGCCTATAAAGCTATCCAAAATAAAGTCACTAACTTAGTTACAAAAGATCTCCAACTATCTTGTAGTTGCAAATGCCTTGCAAGGATCAAAGATCTTCTCATTCCGAACCTAAGGAGTGGAAAAATAATGGGTTGAGCTATGAAGCTCAGTGGATAATATATTTATAGCCATTGGTAACGAGCCACACAATCAAGCATGTATATATCTATATACACCTATACCTCATTTTACTCTACCAATTCAATCATCTATAATTCAAACTCATAGACTCATAGTTAAGCAAATATCATTACATAGAACATATCATGTATATTTAACCATCAAAGCATACACTCAATTTTGTATCACACTTGACAAATCAAAGATGCAATTTACAAACAAATGGTTTAAGAGTCCCTTGGGTCGAAATGGAGAAACTGAAGTTTACACCATGAACAAAATGATTATGTTTCTAAGGAGCTCATATACCACAAGTGGGCAGCTAGGAGAAGGCTTTAGGTCAATGGGCACGTGACTAACAAAATGGTTTCTCTCTTTCCCAAACACAAGCAAATATCATGCTCAATTCAATTCATCATATATTCACATTTTCATGCTTTTTAAGCTATTTTCTTTTTTGCTTATACAAAATGTCATAACATCATTTATGACATAACATGGTAACAATCATAATACATTTTCCATATTCACAACAATTCCATTTCAAATAATTAAACATATTCATATACAAGAAAACAATTGCCCATTCGTACAATAACTATAAACACATTACCACCTAAATTGTTTGGAAAATCCAAATTCAATTGTGTCTTTCCTCTCGCTCTTGGGTAAGATTTCCTTGGTTCCCTAACACAAACAAAATTATCATATTCAACCTAAATTCAAATAAAAATTCATAAAACTTCAATAATAAAAAAAGCTAAAATTGAGTTTAAACTTAACCTACCCATAGTCCTCCTAGGTTAGAAAGACCAAATCCTAGTCCAAAGACCCATAAAAATCGAAAATAGGTTCCCTTCTTTCTTTTAACACAAACCCATTCGCTCTCTAATCCTTTTTGTTTTTCAAGCAAGAAGGAAAGATGAAGATTGTTACCTTTAACAAGCTTAATTTCTCTTCTTTCCATGTTTCCTTCGTCTTCCTAGCTTCTCCCATGATTTTTCTTGTTCTTCTTTCTTCTCCCACATTTTCCTCTCTTCTTCCTTTCTTCTAACAAATTTTCTCTCTTATTTTCCATAGCTTCCACGATTCTCTTCTTTGTATTTAGCTAAGACCACATTTTTTCCGTGGTTTTCAAGTTTGCCCTTCATTCGTCTTAGTCTTCCAATTTTGCCCTTCTATTAATGTATTGTCCATTTTGCACCTTTTTTATCTCTTATGACCATTTCCCTAGTTTAATTCTAACATCTCTATTCTAAATTCTAATTTCTACTTATGCTCACCAAATTAATGGACTCAATTCTAAAAATAAATAAACAATTAAATGAATAATTAATAAAATGAATAAAAAATAAAAAATTAGGGTCCAACAATATGTGTTTACAAGATATAAAATTGGTATTGGGGAACCAAAACAAGGTTTATGGTCATACCTGAAGCATTACCCATACGCTTTGTGTCTCTGAAACCAATTGTAATAGCGAAGCATAATAACATTAAGGTTTAGTTGATCTTTAGAATGTAAATTTGACCATGGATTTTTTATGAAGAGTGAACTATTTTGACCCTTGGGAACTAACTCAAAGCAGAGTACTATTTGATAATTGAGAAAGTTATCTAGTGATGATTGGTTGGCTTCCTACCGTGGCAGCTAGTGTTAGAGTATCATATATTGACTAAACATAAAAACATTAAAGGGTTTATAAGTGGTAAGAATCAACTATCCAAATAACTAGTTCTAGTTATTTAGCAATGATTGACCCAAGCCCAATTCTTGTCAATAGGCTCTACACTCTACCTATATTAAAAATTCAATATGATATTAGCACAGGTTTGGTCCTAATTCTTAATTTCCTAGTTGTTCGTCTAAATGTCCAGTCCTAGTGGCCCAGTCTGGTTACCACTGCGTTTATTTCAAGTGACAACTGAATGTCCAGTCCCAGTTGCACTTGAGGGGGAGTGTTAGAGTATCCTATATTAACTAAACATGAAAATGTTAAAGGTTTTATAAGTGGTAAGGATCAACTATCTAAATAACTAGTTCTAGTTATCTAGCAATAGTTGACCCAAGCCCAATTCTTATTAACGGGCTCTACACTCTACCTATATTAAAAATTCAATTGCTAGTATTGCTATGACTAGAACTGGCCATCTCATTTTATCTTAGAGAATATTAGAGGACACCTTTGCTTAGTAGAAATTTGCTAATTCTCTAAAATCATGTAATCTTGACTAAATAATTTGAGGTAAGCTACCTAGTATAGATACATAAAACCCAATTCGATATACACTATCCATATTATGATGCTGAGACAGGTAAGTAGCTTGCCCCATATATGCAAGAATCAAGGAGGGATAAGCCACAGATGTCAAAGCAATCTGCAGACATGCAAGTCAGGTATGAGATAAACCTCTCAATCCTATATTAGCACTAAGCTAAAGAATATGGACATTTTTTCTCTGTTTTTCTTTTAAATTGTAAGGGTAATAAAAAGGCTTATTTAGCTTTGATTTTGTTCAAATCCAACCGTGATCGAATTAAGGGTGCAGAAAAATAGAAATTTTTAAAGACTTTGGGCAGATCCCAATAATTGATTAAACTTGAATAAAACACAAGTCAATTTAGAAATCGTACCTTGTTCACTTTCTATGGAAAAATCTCTGAAACTGTTTCTTATTGATCAATCACTAGTTGTCTAATTGTCCAGCCTCTGATGGTATCCATGGAGCAATTCCCAAACTGCTTTTAAGTGGAAGAAGACAAAAAGTGCCAGCTTCAAAAAAGCTTTTCCATTTAAATAGAAAAATCATAACAGTCTTTAATTAAAATTAAACCTCTTTAATTATAATTAAAATCAAATTATAATTATAATTATAATTAATTTAATTTTAATGAAATCAAATATCTCATATTTGATTCCTAAAGTTTCTCAAACTTTATAATTAAGTCCAACTTAATTAAATTGATTTTTCTTTCACAAATTGTTCTTTGATGTGGGACCTATTCAGTTCCTAATAAATTGGAAATGATTATAAATTATATTTCTAATTCATAATTAGAATTAGATAAATTAAAACTCTTTTTAATTTATCTTTAATTCTCCAACTAAATAATTCATAATCATAAATCATTATTGACCTCTAGAAATATGTCATGATTACCTAAATATCATGAATGTCAAAGTTATTGACTTAACCTGTCCATGGATGGCTATAATGTATAATTTGATCCTTTCGTCATTCAGTATTCTAATTGGACAAGGTATGGATACAGTGTCTATTCTTATCATCCAATCATAATTGTTCTTAGTAATTAGTAATTGATTTATAATTGAAATTTGAAAACTCCTTTTCAAATATCAATTCACTATGGCCAAAGAATTCCATAAATCATTACTAATAAAGAACAACAAAATATTCTCTCTAATTACTTTAGAGTGACGAATCCTATATTGACTTACTCAACTATCTATGTATGGTTCATATTGTATCCAATTACTACTAACTGAATTATCCTAGGACGATTCATAAGTAGCATCAAAATATAGTAATTCTCACACTTGATACCTTGGTAATCTCAAGTCTGAGAATCAATTATACAACCATTGTCATGAGATAATCTATAGACACATAAGTAATATTCCATTCAGAATTCTCATAATTAGGTTAGTTTAGTAACTTATTCTCTAATAATCACCCACACATTAGTTTAAGTATCTCTATACCTTAATTTATGAGATCAATTACTTTCTTCATAAGAAATAAACATAATGTTTGCTAGTTTTGTCGTGTAAATTGAATCTCATAATTATGATCTCATCATAATTTCAATTACACAGTAATTATTCCAAGGATTTTATCTTTAGTATTAAAAATTAATTAAATTAATACATAAAGATAAATAAAGCCTTTTCATTAATTCAAAATAATGTCATACATTAATTTGCTTCCAATTGATTAGCTGCAAGTGCATAAACTAACAATCTCCCACTTACACTAAAACCAATTGCCTATAAATCTAATACCATATCCATCCATATGATAATCATGTTTCTTTTGAGACAATGGTTTAGTAAAAGGATCTGCTAAATTCTCTTTAGTGGGAATTCGCTCCAATGTTATGTCTTTGTGCTCCATTATCTCCCTGATCAAGGGAAACTTCCTGAGTACATGTTTGGACTACTAATAAGACCTAGGTTCCTTTGCTTATGTAATAGCACCGCTGTTATCACAATATAATACTATAGGCTGAACAATGCTAGAAACTGCTATAAGTTCAGTGATGAACTTCTTGATCCAAACTGCTTCTTTTACCGCCTCTGATGCTAAAATGTACTTTGCTTCGGTCATTGAATCTGCGATGGTTAGTTTTTCGAAATTCTTCCAACTAATTGCACCACCATAAAGAGTAAAAATATACCTGACTGTGATCTACTATCGGTTTGATCAGACTGGAAAATGGCATTCAAATGACCTTAAACTCTCAACTTAGCTTCTCCATAGACCAGAAAATATCTTTAGTCCTTCTTAAGTACTTGAAGATATTTTTCACAGCCATCTAGTGACCATCACCAGGATTAGCTTGATATCTACATATTATGCTCAAAGCATAAGCAACATCTGGTTTAGTACATAGCATCACATACATGATTGATCCAATTGCCGAAGTATATGGAATATAATCCATTTTATCTCTCTCCTTTTGTGTTTGTGGACACATACTCTACGTGAGAGAAATCCAATGCGATATAGGTAAGAATCCCGTCTTGGAATTCTCCATACTAAACCTCTTTAACAGTTTATCTATGTACGTGGATTGAGATAATCTAAGCAACATTTTTTATTTATCACAATAGATCTTTATACCTAGTATATAAGTTACTTCTCCCACATCCTTCATGGAAAAGTACTCAAATAACCATATCTTAATAGACTGAAGCATTGAAATGTCATTTCCATTAAGCAATATGTCATCCACATAAAAAACTAAGAAAATGACAACATTCCCATTTTCCTTCTTGTAAACACAAATTCATCCACATTTTTTTATAAAATCAAACTCTTTGATTATTTCATCAAAACAGATGTTCTAGCTTCGCGACATTTGCTTAAGTCCATAAATGGACCTTTGCAACTTGCACACTTGATCAGGAAATTATTTGGTTCCAAAACCTTTAGGTTGTGTCATATACACATCCTTTTGCAAATTCCCATTGAGAAATGTTGTTTTGACATCCATTTTCCAAATTTGATAATCATGGTATGCTGCTATAACCAATAAAATCCTTATAGATTTAAGCATTAGTAAAAAGGTTCATCAAAATCAACTCCTTGTTTTTGTTTGTAACCTTTCTCCATCAACCTTGCTTTGTACATATGTACATTTCCATCCATGTTAGTTTTTCTCTTAAAAATCGATTTGCACCTAATCGTTATTACACCTTTAGGTGCATTCACCAAAGTCCATACTTGGTTAGTGTACATGGATTTCATTTCAAATTTCATGGCTTCTTGTCATTTTAAAGAATCGATGTCTGACATTGCTTCTTTAAAAGTAGTAACCTCATCATCTATGAGTGATATGTTATCTTTTCTATGCTTAATATGTAGATCTAATCTAGTGGCAGAATGACGTATCCTACTAGTTCTTCATAGACTATGTGTCTCTTGAACTATCGGTTGTACAGCATATGTATCAACTTAAGGTTCTTATTCCATGTCGATGTGAATTTGTGGTTCTTGAACTTCTCTAAGTCCAATGTCACTCCCACTACTTTCTTTGAGAATAAATTCTCTTATTTGGCCCCTGAATTCTTTTTCTTGATGAATAAGCATGATTAGATTAATTTTAGGGTCTTGCTTGATTAACTTGTGTTGGAATTAATTAGCATGTTAATGTGAGTGAGATTATATGACATAGGTTAATTGAATTAAAGTTTTAAGGTGGAAAGATTATATGAGGGGCATTGTTGGAACATCACTTAAGTTGTAAAGTCTTACGGCATTGAAGGAAGGGCATAAAAGGGGAGAAAAAACTTGTTGTCTTGCATTTGGAAGAAGTCAGAAACATGAATGAGAAAAGAGAGAAGAGAGAGAAGCACGAAAAAAAAGAGAAAGAAGAGAAAAGAAGGGAGGTCATCTGGGTTTCAATTTTTCTTATTCTTTAAGAGGGATTTTGAGGTTGTGCAAGAAGGGGAAAAGGTAGAGGAAAACAAGATCTTACTTTTGAACTAAACATCTCTTCATTTGGTGAAGATTTAAAGTAAGAACATTTTTAATGCTTTGGATTTTGGAATGGTTTTGGTTCATGAAGCTTTAGAAAATTCATGGGTATAAGTATTCTAGGATCAATTTCATATATAGTTTTCTTTGGGTTTTCCAATTGGAGTTCATTTTTGAATGGGGAGAAAATGCATGGGTTTTCCAATTGGAGTTCATTTTTGGCAAGAGGAGGAAGAGGAGAGACATCCTTGAGGAAGTTTTCAAGCAAGGAGACTAAGGTGGGTTACATTTTTATAATTGAATAATAAGTTGTTAATGTTTCTTTCAAGAAAAGAGAAATAAAAGTTTTCAACTACTTTTAAAATGTGCATTCATTGTTCTTTAAATGCTTTGAGAAAGTGCTATATGTGTGTTTATGAAGTTTGTGGATGAACTATCAAACAAAAATGGAAATGATTTCGAAAGGATATCAAGTTTATGAAGTTATGTTTCAAAAATGTGTCATTGGGACAACAAGTTTCCAAGATGTGAGATGCATGATTATGTGGGTTTATGGTGGTCCCCTAAGTATGTCAAGTTCACTTTGACCAAAGGCTTCTCCTGCCTGCTCACTAGTGGCATCGAGCTCCTTTATGGACTCCCCTAAGTTCTCGGCTACACAAGACTCTTATAGGAATTGTGTAGTACGTTCTATTTTGGATCCACCCAAACCATTATGATGTGCTTATGTGTTTACATGTGTTAAAGAAGTTTGATTATTGTTTGACTTATGCAAGTTGAGAAATTTATGTTGAATGGATTTTTCATGAAAATTTGTTATGATCATGAGGGTTTTCAAGGGTTTTTGCTTGTTACTGATTATCAAACTGTTACCCACGAGCTTTAAGCTTACCCCCATTCCTCCCCAACTACAGGCAATGAATAAGATATCGAGTGATCGAGTCGAGGGTCAAGGCATCACTCCAATTTTCATATTTTGTTCTTTTGAAGTTAGATTATGTAAAATAAGATTTTAGTTTAGATTATGTAAAACAAAACTTTAGTTGCATTTTGAGAAATTATTGTTCTTATAAAGTTGGTGTTTTTGAACTATGATGTAAGGTGGCTCAAAAAGCCCACAAAGTGTTATACAAACTTTATTCTTTCGATGTTAATGAAGTGTGAATGGTGCATAGATGATATGAATTGAAATTAGATATACGTGAAGAAGCTATCAAGTTGAGTTGATGATTTTGGAACATAAATCGTTGATATATATATATGTGTGTGTGTGTGTGTGTATGCATAAGCAGGATACTATGGAAAGGAAGATAGGAATTATAACTTATCAAATGTAGTTGAAGGTGATGAGATAAATGAGTTGAGATTTGAGAGTTTAATGAAATCATTTTGGTAGCTGAATGGTTATGACGAAAACATTCCAAGTTTGCATAGTCCAAAATTTCAAGTCTTCTATAAGGGAAAATTTTATGTTCAGACTTTAGGGAAAAATTTGGATTGATCTAGGATGAATTTGACAAGTTGTCTTTATGAAAGTTTTAGTTTGTCTTTCTATCTTTCCAATACTATAAAGTATGAAATTTTTGGGTATCGGAGTCAAAAGTTATGGTCCTTATAAGTAGAGATGCTCAGGAGTATAGGACGGATCGTCTGGTGAGGACGTATCGTCTAGTGAGGACGTGTCATCTGGTGACGATGTATCGTCTGGTGATGACGTATCGTTTGGTGGTGACGTGTCATCTGGTGAGGACACTTCGTTTGGTGAGGATGTATTGTCTGGTGAGGATGCTTTGTCTAGTGAGATGCTTCGTCTGGTGATGACGTATTGTTTGGTGACATCATATCATCTGGTGATGGCGTCATATCTTCTGGTGCACTGTTCATATGGTCCTATTATCTGGTCACATTTTTGACCCTATATACAATTGAATTTCACTTCAAAGTCTACATAGAAGTTGTAGATCTAGAAGTTCTATTTCAAACCGTCTAATAATAACCCCAATCTGAGATTTTTAGAGAAAGTTATACAAATTCTCCCAACAGAGGTACAATATGATTGAGGACATATACATATTTGATTCTTTTGGCCATAACTTCATCACTTGACCTACAAATGAAGTGATTTTTGAAGGAATAGATTCCTAATACATTTTTCTAATTCTACTTAAAAATTGGTAACCTTTGATGTAGATTTGAAAAATATTGATGTAAAGAATATGAGGGATTGGATGGAAGAGCATAATCGAGTTTTGAACATACTTGGATTTTTAGGCATATCTTGAGCTATAAAACTCCGAATGAGGTGGTTCTTATTTTAAAGTGGCTAAAGATGTAGAGATCTACAATTGTTTTGAAGAAGTCAAATTGTGATTTGGTGTTTAACTAGTGTGGACACATCATCCTTATGGGATGATGGCTAATGAGGAGTCATTGAAATAACCCCACAAGGAAGCCCACTCAAGCTTTATGACTCCGAATTATTAGGCTCCGGAAACTACAACGTATTAGGCTCACATCTCACAACTTTAATGTTGGGCTCTGAAAGTGGGGTCCAATAATTATGGTATCAGAGCGCCCTAAGTTTAGGTCCAGGTGTACAACTAGGTTTAGGAGTATCCTAGGCATGAAATAGGTAGTTTAGGACACGAAATGAACATGCAATATTTTAAATGAAGAACTTGCAATGTTTTGAATTGTTGCACATGATTTGAAACTGTTTTATATGAACTAAAGATTTTCAATGGTTTTAAATTTAAGGAGTGATTATACCGCCTTGAGAAAGAACTTGAGGAGCTCTGACTTGATCTGGCTCTCGCCAAGGGAGCACGAATGAATCCTATGTCCCGTATGATGTGGAGATGCATTTTGCTCCAAATCCTGAGGCACCTAGTATACAATAGGAAGTGCCTCCACTGATGCCTCAAGCAAACCCCATGGATCCATAGTTCTTTCAAGCCTTTACTCGTGCTTTCTCATTTTCCATGGGCCAAGGGTCTCAAGTTATAATGCAAGCTCCAGTAGAGAGGACTGGACAGTATGATAAGCTCCGAAAGTATGGAGTTGTAGATTTTAATGGGAATATAAATCCCGAAAAGGCTAAAGCATGGCTGAAGTGGACAGAGAGAGTCCTGCTTCAGATGAAATGCTCTGTTGAAGAGAAACTAGATTATGCGATGAGCTTGCTACAGGGGGATGCTTTTCATTGGTGGGAATCAGTACCCCACAGTCAGATTATGACTCCGGTGTTGTCATGGAGAGAATTTCTGGAAGTCTTAAGGAAGAAATACCTTTCGAGGGTTTATGTACGAGAGAACACTAGGGAGTTTCTAAATCTCATACAGATGGACATAAGTATGAGTAAATATGAGTTAAAGTTCACCTAGCTATCATGGTATGCGGCCAACATTATTGCCAACGAGGAGGATAAGTGCTGCAAGTTTAAAGGAGGACTTCATTTGGGAATTAAGGAGAAAGTCTTGATCCATAACTTCTATAGTTACTAGCAGTTAGTAGATGCTACACTCCAGGCTGAAAAACTGGAGAATATAAAGAATGAAGTGAGCAGAAAGAGGAAGAATCAAGAGCAATTTTCCAAGAAAGAGGTGAGTGCTCCACACACAGAGTGAGGTGGGGAGCAGTGCCTCGGCTAGGAACAAGCAACCAAAGGCAGCTTCAGTGCATGTCTCAACCATAGGGGGCAATAACAGGGTAGAGAGGAGTAGGAACATGAACCCTCAATGTGAGCATTATGGAAAACTTCATAGGGGAGAGTGCTTCAAGTTACTTGGAGCATGCTTCCGATACAGAGAGAAGGGACATATGATCAAGGATTGTCCCCAAGCAACAAGGCAACTGGGGACATAGTTGCAAGCCCTAAGGAGAGCAGAAATAGGAGGGAGCAGGCCAGTCACTAAGGTGGGTGGTTCTGGAGCTGCAAGGAAGTCTATTCCTCTAAGAAGGCCTAGGGGACAGGCTCAAGCAAGGGTGTTCGCCATGACCAAAGAGGAAGTTGCACCCACACCTAAAGTTGTCACGGGTATGGCTCAGTTATTTAGTTCTGAAGTATATGTTTTGATTGATTCTAGCTCCACGAACTCATTTTTTTATGCAAGTATGTCATTATATAGTGTGAATTAGGTGCTTTTGGATAGTTCCTTAATTTTTAGTACCCCTCTAGGAAGGAATGTGATAGTAAGTCAAGCGTATAGAGAATATGAGCTCTTCATCGATGGTGCTAGACTAGCAGTGGACTTACTACCTCTAGACCTAAAAGGTTTAGAATTTATACTTGGAATGGATTCCATGGAGAAGTATCATGCGAAGTTAGATTGTAGCCTCAAGGAGGTGGAATTTGATGTAGGCTATGGTGAGAAGGTGATTTTCAGAGGAGACAGGAAAACACCATCGCCAAGAATCATTTCGACTTTTCTAGCTAGCAGGATGATGGGAAAGGGATGTGAAGCCTTCTTAGCATATGTTGTGGACACTGATGTGAATGTAGGGGAGTTAAAGGAATTTCCAAACATGTTCCCAAAGGACTTTCCTAGTTTTCCACTAGTTAAGGAAATTGAGTTTGCCATCGACTTGATTCCCGGAACTGCAACCATTTCTATACCACCCTATAGAATGGCTCCATCTGAGCTGAAGGAACTTAAGGAACAGTTGGAGCAACTGCTAAAGAAGGGGTACATAAGACCGAGTTCATCAACTTAGAGAGCATCAGTTTTGTTTATTAAGAAGAAGGGTGGAACATGGCGGATGTGTATTAATTACCGAAGACTCAACAAGGTGACTATTAAGAATAAGTACACCCTGCCTTGGATTAATGATCTGTTTGACCAGTTGTAGGGAGCAAAGGTCTTTTCCAAGATTGACCTCAGGTCAGGCTATCATTAGCTCAGAATTAAGGAGTCTGATGTAAGCAAGTCAGCTTTTAGGACTCGTTATGGGCATTATTGGTTCTTAATCATGCCTTTTGGATTGACCAATGTTCTAGCTGCTTTTATGGATCTTATGAATAGGGTCTTTAGGGAGTATCTGAATCAGTTTATCACAGTGTTTATCGATGACATTCTGCTTTATTCAAAAAGTGAGGAAGAACATGAGAACATCTCAGTATAGTGTTGCAAACACTAAGGAAGAAGGAACTTTATATCAAATTCAGCAAATGTGAATTCTAGCTTCACGAAGTAATTTTCATTGGACATGTGATTTCGAAGAATGGGGTGCATGTTGATCCAAAGAAAATTGAAGCAGTGGTGAATTGGCATGCACCAAAGACAGTGCTAAAAGTAAGAAGTTTTCTGGGTTTGGTAGGGTATTATAGGAGATTTATGGAAGGATTTTTTATGATAGCTGCTCCGATGACTAAGTTGTTGAGGAAGAATCAGAAGTTTATCTGGAGTGATCAATGTCAGAAGAGCTTTAAGGAGTTTAAGCACATATTGACAAGTGCTCCAATCCTAACCTTGCCTTTAGGATATGAAGGTTATACAATTTACAGTGATGATTCAAGGAACGGTTTGGGATGTGTATTTATGCAAGGAGACAAGGTGACAGCTTATGCCCCACGGTAGTTAAAACCTTATGAACTGAATTACCTAACCCATGATCTGGAATTGACAGCAGTAATTTTTTATTTGAAAATTTAGAGACATTATTTGTATGGAGTTCAAACGAAGATTTTTATAGATAATAAAAGTCTCAAGTATTTATTGAACCAAAAGAAATTGAATTTGAGACAAAGAAGGTGGTTACCGTTGCTCAAGGATTATGACCTGTTGATTGAGTACCATCCAGGAAAGGCAAATGTGGTAGCAGATGCCTTGAGTAGGAAATCCTCTATAGCTCATGTTCGAACAGTTTATCTGCCGTTATTAGAAGAAATGACAAAGTGTAGAATAAGCTTGAAACAGGAGGAATCAAATTGTATTTTTGCTAATTTCAAAGTGAGACCGATACTTGGGAAAAAAGTTAAGGAGTTACAAGCACAGGATGCAAAATTGAATAAGGTCCGAGAAGAAATTCAGAATGGCAGGAAATATAAAGTGGTAATGAGGGATGATGGACTTATGGTTGTCGGAAACAGGCTTTGTTTTCCGAATGTCAAGGAAGTAAAGGATGAAATACTGGACGAGCCACACAATGCACCTTATGACATACACCCAGGTAGCACCAGGATGTACAGAGATTTGAAAGAGCATTTCTAGTGGAAAGGCATGAAGAGAGATGTAGCATAATGTATGAGCAAGTGTCTAGTGTGTCAGTAAGTCAAAGATGAACACCTGACACCTTTTGGAAAGTTAAGGTCATTGTCTATTCCTGAGTGGAAGTGGCAACGGGTGACAATGGATTTTCTGATGGGTTTGCCCAAGACCAGTAGGAAGCATGATGCTATATGGGTCATTGTTGATTAGTTGACAAAGTTATCCCATTTTCTGACAATTAAACAGACTTACTCTCTGCATGTAGTAGCAAAGAAGTATATCAATGAGATAGTGAGACTGCATGGGATTTTGGACTCTATAGTTTCTGATAGTGATCCTCGGTTTACTTTGAGATTCTGGGGAAGCCTACAAGAGGCTCTAGGAACTAAGTTAAATTTTAGCACTGCTTTTCATCCTCAAACAGATGGCCAATCTGAGATGACCATTAGGACCCTTGAAGAAATGCTCAGGGCATGTGTCATGGATTTCAGAGGCACTTGGGATGAACACTTGCCATTGATCGAATTTGATTATAATAATTTGTATCATTCGAGGATATAGATGGACCTTTATAAAGAACTGTATGGAAGGAGATGTAGAACTCCAATATGTTGGGATGAAGAAGGAGAGAGGAAACTAATAGGGCCAGAGTTGCTTGAGATGACAGTTGTTAAGGTTAATTTGGTTAAGCAATGGCCTAAGGCACCACAGGATAGAATGAAAAGTTATACTAATACACACTGAAAGGATATGGAGTATGAAGTCGGTGAGAAAGTCTTTCTTAAGACATCTCCTTGGAATCGAGTCATGAGGTTTGGCAAGAAGGGAAAGTTGAGTCCGAGATATATTGGTCCTTATGAGATTGTAGAGAGGATCGGACTGCTAGTATTTTAGGGCTTTGGATTTTTGGAAGGGTTTTGGTTTCAAAAGCTTAGTAAATGCATGGGTTTAAGTGTTTTAGGATCATTTTTTATACATTATTTTCATTAGGTTCTCATTTGAAAATTCCTATTGATTTGGGAATTGTATTGATGTTAAAAAGGGGATTAAGAAGGACAAGAGGAGCAAGAGGAGAGGTATATTTGAACAAGACATAATCAAGGATTTCAAGGTGGGTTTCACTTTTATAGTTAAGCAATAAGCCAATAAAGTTTTCTGTAAAGAAACGATAGTAATTAATTTTACAACTACCTCATTCATGTGCATTTAATGTTTTAAATGCTGCAAGATTGTGCTACATGCTTACACACGATTGGTGTGATGATTTGTGGAAAATTGTTTTTAAAATGATTCTTTAAAATGATGCATGATTATGAAACCATATTTTTGGGAATGGTTTTTAAGGTATAACAAACATGTGAAAAGCAAATTTTCAAGAGAATTTGCCATTTTGGGAATCAAGCTTACAAGATTTTAAAATCTATGTGTTATGTGGGTTTGTGGTAGTCCCTCAAGAGCTGTCACGTGCACGTTGACCCAAGTATAGGCTTCTCCTGCCCGCCTGCTAGTGGCATAAAGTTCCCTTGAGGACTCCCTAAAAAATTCACGACTACACAGGACCATTACTTTGGAAATGTGTAGCGCGTCATGTTTTGGACGTACCCAAACCATTTGATATGTTTATGTGTTCATGACAAGTTGAAATGAGTGATGCATTCATGATTTACATACACATGAATTTCTGCATTAAATGACTTATAAAAGATTTTGCTTGTCACAAATTATAAGATTGTCACCCACGGGCTTTAAGCTCACCCCCCAATCTCCTCCCGCACATTCAGGTGATGAGCAGGATATTGAGTAGGTCAAGAGGTAAGGCAGTGCTCCTAGTTTAATTATTTTGTATTTGAAGCAAGTTTTGCAAAGTAAGGCTTTGGCTGCATTTACAGCAAATCATGGTTCATATATCTTTTGTATTTTGAGATTTTGATGTATTAATGTATTTGCAGCTCGAAATGCCCACTAAAACTCTGTAAAACTTTTATCTTTTGATGCAAATGGAATATGGTTGCATATTTACTCATAACTCTCTCAAGTTTGTACGTTGCATTTTTTTCAAGTTTTCATAAAGGAAAAATTTGTGTTCTGACTTCGGTGAAACATCTGGGTTAATCTAGGCTGATCTTGGTAAATATGTCTTCTGGAAGGTTGTAGGTATTTCCTTTATCTTTCCAACGGTATATAGCTTGAAATATTTGGACTTATATGCTGAAAGATATGGTCCTTATAACAGAAGATGTATCTTTTGTCTCTTCGCTTCTTCTATGTTTTGCTTCTTTTGCTTTTTGCTTGTTCTGTGTTTTTGCTTCTTCTGTGATGACGTCATATGGTTTGTGATGATGTCATATATTCTGTGTTTTGTTTCTTCTACCTTTTGCTTCTTCTGTGTTTTTGCTTCTTCTGTAATGACGTCACATGGTCTGTGATGACGTCATATCTTCTATGTTTTGCTTCTTCTACTTGTTGCTTTTTCTATGTTTTGTTTCTTCTGCTTGTTGCTTATTTTGTGTTTTTGCTTCTTCTGTGATGATATCACTTGGTCTTTGATGACATCATATCTTCTATGTTTTGCTTCTTCTGCTTTTTGTTTCTTCTATGTTTTGCTCCTTCTTCTTTTTCACCTAACCTATATTTTGTTCTATTTTTGACCCTTCAGAAGATAGAATCTTTCTTAGAGATCTTCATGAAAGTTGTAGATCTTACAGTTGTCTTTTGAACCATATAAAGAAAATCTTAATCTAATACTTTTAGGGAAACTTATAGCAATTTTACCACTTTATTTGTCTTTTTTTCATTAGTCTGCTTTTCGTCTATACATATTTTTTGTTCCAGTTTTGACCCTTCAAAAGATAGAATTTGTCTTCAGGGTATTCATGAAAGATGTATATCTTAAAGTCTTCTTTCAAACCATATAAATAAAACCTTAATCTGATATATGATGGAAAGTTATACTGATTTTCCCATTTCATTTATCTTTTTTCATTAGTCTACTTTTCGTCTGTACCTATCTTCTGTTCCATTTTTGACCCTTCAGAAGAAAGGATCTTTCTTTAAGGTCTTCATGAAAGTTATAGATCTCAAATCCCTATTTGAAATCATCTTTTTATGATCTTAACCCAATATCCCTAATGACAGTTATGCTAATTGTCCCAAGGCAGGTGCAAAATGATTGAGGTCAAAATCTGTTCGGAAATAGTAGAAGTAAGCTATCTTGAAGTTTGTCTTAGTGGGGGCACACCATTCTTGTAGGCAACATGTTTATATGTCACCTAGGATGTCAGGATCGTGACTCAGAATGGCAGGATGTCCAACACTTATGGTATCAGAGCAACTAGGTTTAGGAGTATCTTAAGCTTTTGGGGGGTATTCTAAGACATGAAATGAACATGCATTGTTTTAAGTAAGCAAATTGCATGGTTTTTAAATTGTTTTACATGATTTGAAACTTTTTTACATAAACTAAAGGTTTGCACTGGTTTTATATTGAAGGAGTGAAAAATGTCGCCTCGAAGGAGAACTCGAGGAGCTATGACACGAACTAGCTCTCACTAAGGGAGCATGGATGAATCCTATGTCCCACAAGATGCTGGGATACACCCTTCTCCTGATTTCGAGGCACCTAGTGTGCAACATGAAGTTCCACCACCTCCTCCTCCTATGTCTACTATGGACCCACAGTTCTTTCAAGCCTTCGCTCAAGCTTTCACTTATGTCATGGTCCAAGGGTCACAAATTCCAGCGCCAGCTCTAGTGGAGAGAAGTGGGCGGTATGATAAGCTTCGTAAGTATGGAGCTGTAGATTTCAACGGGACTACAAATCCCGAAGGGCTGAAGCCTGGTTAAAAAGGACCTAGAGGGTTCTAATTCAAATGAAATGCAGGGATGAGGAGAAGTTAGATTATGCAGTGAGATTACTACAGGGGGAGGCACTTCATTGATGGGAATCAGTACCCCACAGTCAAGATATGCCTCCTGTGTTGTCATGGAGAGACTTTTTGGAGGCTTTCAGGAGGAAATACTTGTCGAGGGTATATATCCAAGGGAAGGCTAAAGAGTTCCTAAATCTCACACAGAGGGACATGAGTGTGAGTGAATATGAGCTGAGATTTACCTAGCTGTCATAATATGCGGTCAACATTGTTGCTAATGAGGAAGATAAGTGACGTAAGTTTGAGGGAGGACTACATTTAGGGATTAAGGAGAAAGTCTTAATCCACAATTTCTGTGACTACCAGTAATTGGTAGATGCAGCACTACAGGTTGAGAAGCTGGAGAATGTCAGGAATGAGGTGGGCAAGAAGAGGAAGAACAGAGAGCAGTCTACTAAGAAAGGAATGAGTGCCCCAAGGCTTGAGAAGAGTATAAAGAGTTACCGTACTCAAAGTGAAGTGGGAAGTAGTGGTCCTATCATGAACAAGCGGACAAGAGCAGTCTCAGGACGAGCCTCAAGTGTAGGAGGCATTGTTTTGTATTTCGTACCGTACCGGCCGGAAACCAATACCGGTACGGGTATATATGGTACCGGTTTTAAATACCGGTCGGTACCGGCCAATTTCGTCGGTACCGGCCGGTATTCAAAATACCGGTCGGTACCGGAAATTTTAAAAAATTTAGGAACTTTTTTGCAAAATTTTCCGAATACCGGCCGGTACCGGAAATTTTAAAAAATTTAGGAACTTTTTTGCAAAATTTTCCTCCCTCCCTCCTACCTTCCCTTCCCCCCTTTTTTTCAAAGTTTTTAAAATAATAATAAATATTTTATTACTAATAATAATTATCAATT
>JANSVA010146546.1:0-29347 GCA_025504915.1 Erythroxylum reticulatum
TGATCATTCAACCTCTAAAACATCTCTATAAATCATTACTCATCAAGCATACATAAGCTAGAAATTTGCACACTCCTCGTCATTCACAACACCCATATATTCAAAACACTATTTTATAAGATTAACCTCTAACTATCATTACAAATGCTTCATTTAACTAAACCCATAAAATTAAAACATGGCTTACTTGATTTAGCTACCAAATCTTCAAACTCTTCAAGAAAATAAAAAATTGCTAAATTCACCGATATCCCATAATCATCATCATCTTGAGGTTGAAAGGCTTCGGTTTTTGGTAAGAACGAAACAAAAAGCAACTTGAAAGAGTAGCATGAAAGATGAGAGGGTTGGGTTTAAGGTGAATGGAGATTTGAAGAGAGGCAACGAAAATGAAGGAGAGAAGAAAAGAACCAAAGCAAAATACCAATAACCTTTTGTAGAGAGAAGCATCGTGAAAGACAACAAGGGGGTTCTTTTAATTAACATTAATGACTTAAGACATGGTTGGGCAAGTGACACTTGTCACTTACCACATGTCCCATATCTAAAGCATTAGATTGGTTTCTTTCATTTTACTAGTCCAATCAATTTCAATTTCTACTCCAATTATCCCCCAATTTTCAATGGAACTTGTCAATAAATCCTAAAGTCACGTATCAAAAATTCCATTGCCATTGGATAGTAATTTCTACTATCGTTTAACAATTGTGTTGTCATTTGGCAATTTTCCTAGTTCAAAAATTAACCAAATTTTAGAAATTTTTACTAAAATTCAGCAAAAATTCTAAATCAAAATATACATTCCACAAATCAATTTTCGACATATAAAAAACCATATTTCTCAATATACTCACATTTATGAACAATTATACCCAAAAATTGTTAATGAATGCATGTACAATTATTTTATGTGCAAAGATTCAATATTCATGTGTATGTGCATATCATGTAATGCATGAGCATGAAATGTGTTTTCTAATTTCTCAATAATCTCTCACATTTACTATTTTATCCTTAACATGGGTAACGGGATGTTACATTTTGTGCCATCCAAGTTTCTAAGTCATAGTCATGACTAGCAAGGTCGTAACCGTGATCACCAATGTTTGGTAATTTCCTATTATAATGTCCAGCTTTTATTCCATGCTTCCTTCACTCAATTGCACCATTTAACCTGCCAATAAACCATGAAAATAAGCACTTAATCATACCTTAATGCATTCCAATTAATACACAAAATAACAACAAACACAATGATACTTATGCATGCACACATTAGATGCATTGGTAAGGTTAACACACCAACTTACACAAAATGTATATACAAATGTACTAGAATATAATTAAACACTAACATGGCCACATGCAACATAAAAATACCTAAAACAAGCAACATAAGATGAAAAACCTAGTTCATATGCACTTTCTATGTAGTAGCGACATATAAAATATATGTAAATACACACTTATCAACTCTCCCACACTTAAATTTTTGCTTGTCCTCAAGCAAAAAAAAAAAAAAAAACTAAACTAAAAACGATCCACAACACAATGGACATATTACAAAAAATATGCATACTCTTAAAACATGCGACTATATTAAAGAAATCTTTCAATCTCAAACACAATCATCCAACCTAATCCAACATTTCGATTCATTCATTCATGCTAAAATGGACTGAAATAAATATACAAGTCAATCAAGATAATTATAACCTATCCCTATATTTATGTCACTTGAATAAATGCATTTATGAATATCAATCAAATAGAAAGGTATTCAATTACAAAGTCACCCATATGAAAATTATAGATATTATAAAAAGATCAGTAGGCTTTTATTTTGTTAACATTTTTTTATTGTTATTATTAAGCTTAACTGGCAGGTTACTTTAGCCTTTTGATGCGAAGGCAAACATTTGTGATGTATGCCCCCCAGTTACTCAGCTATATCATCCTTCACAATTGGCTATTAGCTCTATTCTTAACTCTTTTTAGGCGAGTGGAATAGCTATTCATTTAAACACACCTCTTTTTTTCACATTTTAACCTACTTCTTTTGTAACATCCCGTTTCCATATTAAGGGTTAGAACCTTAGAATACTATAGATGAGAGACATCAATGAGAGATTAGAAAAATGCATTTCATGTTCATACATAATATTAGCACACACGTGATTTTTGAAATTGCACACATTACAATGATTGTTCATGCATTCATTTGAAATTTACCAAGTATAATTGGTTTATAAATCTGATTATATGGTGAATTGTGGATAATATGTCTTGAAAATTAATTTTGTGTGTATAAGTATTAATTTATAATTTTTGGTAAAAATTTAGGAAATGCCAAGTAGCAGGATACTTGATAAATGGTAGTAGAATTAAGTGTCAAAAAGTGGTAGGAATAATTGATATGTGATATTAGGATTTAATGACAAATATCATTGAAAATTGGAGACAATTGAATTAAAAATTGGAGACAAATTGACTAGTTAAATAAGAGAACCAAGTGAGACCATAGGAAGTGGACATATGGCAAGTGACACTTCCCCTACGACAGTCTCTGTCAAGTGAAAGACCATCTTCATGTTTATTTTTCTTTCACTTTATTCATTTTCTCTCACCTCTTGTTAATTTCTATTCTCATGTTCTTCAATCTTCTTCATCTACAATACTCATTTCTCACCATTTCAACGTGAAACTTGTTCTTACCATTCACTTGCTACTTTCACTTTGTTATCTTCTTCGTTGTCACTAAAAGACCTAACCTTACAACCTTTGATTGATGATGATCATGTGATATTGGGAAGCTAGGTTTAAGTGTGATTTAAAGATCTTGAAGCTTAAACAAGTAAGTAACATATTACTCTTCATGATTTGTTGAATGAGACATGTATGTTGATAGTTATCAATTAAATGATTATAAAATGAGGACTTATATTTGTTGAAACGTGAATGAAAAGCTTGGGTATGTTCATGTCTTGCTTTTGTATATTTGATGATCAATTTTTCATAAGTTGTTGTGGAGATGGTTGTTTAATATAAGAATTATTATGATGATGTAAAAAGAGCGCAGAAATTTCACGAAAAGATGATATGCTCATGCTATGCTTTCTTGGTGTATTAATGTGGATCTCTTTGGGTGTTATAGAGGTGAAATAAAATGAGTCTAGAGTTTAAAAAAAAGGAGTAGTGTGGTATCTTGAAATGATGTAAATTAAAATGATAAGTTAGAGATGAAATGAAGGTGTTAATGAAGATGAACTTGTGCAGAAAATATGATGTATGTGTGTATATGATATGTTATGTTTTTTTATGTTTATGATCAATAATAGATTTTGATTTGTTTGTGAATGGTCTTGATATGAAATGGAAGTAGGAGTGAAGATGAAATAATGAGTACATAAGCTAGAAATGATAGACTAAGCAAAAGAGTTGAACCAGGATCAAAATAATGATGAAGTGTGCTAGAATATGTTAGATGGTGTGTTTTCAATGAATAAGCAATTGTATTTTGGCCATATCTTGATATATAGATATCCAAATAGGATGATATTTAATTAAGATAAAACTAGATACATATGGATACAATTTTTATGAGGAATTTAATCTTAATTCTATCCCTAAGGGTTTTGAAATTTGGCTTGAAGTTGAGTAATGGGTGTTGTTGTAGTTTGAGAATAGTCTTTAGTATTTTAGGTATAACTCGTAGAATACTGGACCAAACTGTATTAACTATATGTTGTTGGAAACTTAAGACATATAGGAACATTGATTTAGAACAAGGTGTTGTCAAAATACCTCATTTTCTAAGTCATAATGGTCATACAAAACTGACCTAAAAATAGAGTTGAAAAAGCTGAAAAATAGGAAGAAAACTATTAGGAATTTTGGACATAAGCATCCACGATCGTGGGAATGCCAAATTGATGCACACACAGACGAAGATTAATCTTCATATGAATCGAAAGCCTTTAAACAAACTAGATACATAAGGTTTTTCAATACTTTTCTAGACCTAAAGGATCGCAATTGTCCGAGCAACCTAGACCAAGTAGTAAACCAAGAAAATTGAATCAAATCAATACACCACAAGTGAGATTAATTGATAAGTAGAGTTAGGGTTTGTGGAACAACAAGAACTTAAAGAATTCCTTAAAAAGTTCTCAAATTATCAAAAGTGTAACCCTAAAACTATTGTCAAGGCAACTATTTATTCTTGGCAAAATAACTTAAAAGTGGGCTAACATCCTGGGCCTAAATAGGTAAAATAATACTGTCTAAATCGCCTATAGAAAACTAGTAGGAAAACAACCCAAGGAAAAAGAGACTAAGCGGTGCTCCTGGCTTGGTGTGCTTGGCTTCTGGCCTATTGGGCGCTGGCGTACGCACTTATTGTGGGCACCTATCAAGGGTTGTTTGGGCCCAGAACTTGGCTCAAATTGAAAAAATGAAGCTGTGAGCGAGAATCTTGATTCTTCCGGAGTCCATCTTCAACCACACAAGTCACGAATGAATTTAATGCGGACTTGAATCTTTTAAGCCTAGTCCGATTTGTGGGGCTAGGAGACAGCATCAAGTCTCGATTGGCATCATGTTGATCTCGGTATCTATTGTTATATTCGTCATGTGCAGCCTTGCTCACATCAGCCCCTCCTTCGTTGGAAAGATTTATCCTAAAATCTGCATCCATATCAAGCGAAGATAAGTAAGCAATATTAAAAGTAGCGGACATGTTGTACCCACCGAGCAAGTCAATTTTATAGGCGTTATTGTTGATCCTTTCCAAGACTTGAAAAGGACCATCTCCTCGCAGATCAAGATTAGACCGCCTAGGGTTAGGAAACCTGTCCTTGTGAAGATGAAGCCAAACCTAATCGTCAGGTTCGAAGATCACCTCCTTGCGTCCTCTGTTGGCTTGGCGTGTATAAACCTCATTCTTGCGCTCCATATGTTGCTTAGGCTTTTCGTGAAACTCTTGAACCAACTCAGCTTTCCTCTCTCCATCTAGGCTAGTTAACTCAGACAAAGGTAAATGCACCATATCCAATGTAGTTAAAGGATTAAAGCCATAAACAATTTCAAAAGGAGAATAACCGGTAGTAGAATGCACATTACGATTATAAGCGAACTCAACAAACGGCAAGCAATTCGACCACATTTTCAAAATTTTCCTATCACAGCACGCAACAAACTCCTTAACGTTCTATTTAAAATTTCCATTTGCCCATCGGTTTGTGGGTGACAAGTAGTAGAAAACAACAACTTCGTTCCTAATTTTTCCCATAAAACACGCCAAAAATGGCCCAAAAACTTAGTGTCCCTATTTGAAACTATTGACCTAGGAATACCATGCAATCTCATAACATCTTTAAATAATAAATCAGTAACATGCACAAATCTGTCCACAATAAAGTGAGCCACCTTACTAAATTTGTAACAATAAAGTGAGCCATCTTACTAAATCTGTCCACAATAACTAAAATGCTATCTATACCCTTTTTTTTAATCTTCACCAATCCTACAACAAAGTCCATAGAAATGTCCATCTAAAGGTGACTAGGTACGGGTAAGGGCGTGTATAGATTGTGAGGTTTAGTTGTCGATTTAGCTTGCTTACAAGTAATGCAACGGGCATAAATGCATTCTACGTCCTTTCGCATACCCAGCCAATAAAAATGCTCATACAATATGTCCAAGGTCTTAGCGACACCAAAGTGCCCCATAAGTCCTCTACCGTGGGCTTAAAGCACAAATAATTCACGTAATGAACAATTCTGGCGATATAAATAACCATCATGCCTAAAGTATTTCTCAAAAGCACCATGTTCACAAGCAGTATAGACACTAGCAAAGTCCACATCATTGGTATACATTTATTTGAGATACTCAATCCCTAAAAGTTTTGAAGTAAGAGTTGAGATTAAGGAATACTTGCACGATAAAGCATCGGTGACTACATTCTCCTTACCTTACTTGTAGTGCAGCATGTATGGAAAGGTTTCCAAGAACCCCATCCAAGTTGCATGTCGCTTGCTCAATTTACTTTGCTCTTTCAGGTACTTAAGAGTCTCATGATCGATTTTGATGACAAATTCCTTTGGTTGCAAATAATGCTGCCACGTTTCCAAAGTTCACACCACTGCATAAAGTTCTTTATTATACGTTGGATAATTGAGTTGCGTTCCACTCAATTTCTCATTGAAGTATGCAATAGACCTATTTTCCTGCATTAAGACAGCGCCTATACCGATCTCGGAGGCATCACATTCTACTTCAAAAGCTTTATCAAAATTAGGCAAACACAATACAAGTGTCGTACGTAGCTTCAGTTTCAACAAGTTAAATGCATACTTTTGATCTTTTCCCTAATTAAATCCTTTCTCCTTTTTGACAACTAAAGTCAAAGGAGAAGCAATGGTGGAGAAGTCTTTCACAAACTGCTGGTAAAAACTAGCTAAACCATGGAAGCTCCTCACATCTGAAACATTCTTTGGTGTTGGCCAATCTCGAATGGCCTTCACCTTCTCCTCATCTACCTCAATCCCCTTCGAGCTCACAACAAACCCCAAGAATAATCAATTTATCAATGTAAAAAGTAAACTTCTTAAGGTTTGCAAACAACTTCTCACGTCTCAAAGTATCAAGCACATAATGCATATGCTCCACATGATCATTCAAAGTAATGATATACGTAAGTATATCATCAAAATACACAACAACAAATTTACCCAAGTAATCACGCAAGACATGGTTCATTAATCTTATTAAGGTACTTGGTGCATTAGAGAAACCAAATGGCATAACTAACGACTTATACAAATCGTATTTAGTTTTAAACGCAGTTTTCCATTCATCCCCGGGTTTCATGCTAATTTGATGATAACCACTTTTTAGATCAATTTTTATAAAAACACATGTACCATGCAACTCATCTAATGTATCATCAAGTCGAGGAATAGGATGTCGATACTTTACCGTGATCTTCTTGACAGCTCGACAGTCTACACACATGCGCCAAGATCTATCCTTCTTCGACACTAGTAGAACCGAAATAGCACAAGGACTAAGACTTTCATGCATGTGCCCCTTTGCAAGCAATTCATCTACTTGTTATTGAAGCTCCTTCGTTTCCTCTGGATTACTCCTATAGACTGGCTTATTCAAAATTTGTTCTCCTAGGATAAAGTCAATTTGATGCTCTATGCCTCACAAAGGAGGCAGCCCTTTCGGCATCTCTTCTAGGAAAAAGGTCTCCTTAAGTCCTTTTCAAACGTATACAAGCTCACCTTCTTTTCTCTCAGTTATCTTTTGTTTTCCCTCCTGCACATCTCTCATTCTTTTGCTCACTTATGTTTTCTCTTTCTGATGAGCCATTATCTCCTTTTTTCAGCTTTTTATCCCTCTTTATTTTTTTCCTCACTACCTGAACCCAATCTTCCTTTCAAGGCTTAAATTTGGTCCAAGTAAATTTCTTATGGAGTCATTGGTTCAAGAATGAAATTTTGCCCTTTGAACTTGAATGAGTACTTATTGGTGTATCCATCATGGTTAGCTCGACGATCAAATTGCCATGGTCTTCCAAGTAGAACCTGACTAGCTTGCATAGGTATTACATCACAACAAACCTCGTCCTCATACTGTCCAATGGAGAAAGATAGTAGCACTTATTTGGTCACGCTAACTTCCCCACTATCATTGAACCACTACAAATGATACGATTCCCAATGCTTTAGAACCGTTAGCCCCAATATTTTGACCATATTCTAACTAGCAACATTGGTCCCACTTCCTCCATCAATGATCAAGCCACAAACTTTGTCACCAACCGAACATCGCGTATGAAATAAGTTCTCTCATTAGTCTAGCATTTCAGTCCGAGGCTAAGCACTAAGCACCCTCCGAACCACGAGAGTTTCACCTTTAACAGCCTGTTCCACATAAGTTTCTTCTTCCTCTCCCTCCAAAACATGATCCTCAAAACATTCCTCGTCATCTTCTAATTCAATCAACCCATCATATCTCAAAACCATGGCCCTCTTATTCAGATATTGGGAGGCAATATGCCCAATTCCAAAACATAAGAAGCATTTAATTGAAGAATGTCTACTAGAAGAAGCTTGAGTGTTAGGGGTATTAGATGTACCTTTAATTTCTAGAAGAAGTTGGTTTGATCTCTTAGATTCCAGCCCCTTTCCTTTCAAATTCTCCTCCTTTTGTGGCGAATTTGAGTTCCAATTCGAATTAGATCTAATGCCACTCTTCGCTGTCCTGTGAGACTTAAGTTACCTCTCAACCTTCATTTCCATGTTCACCATCTCCTTGAGGTCGGTGTAGTTGTGCAAATCAACTACGTTGGCTATTTCTTTGTTCAAACCACTCAAAAATTGAGCCATTGTGGCCTCGGGGTCCTCCTCATAATTAGCCCTTATCATTATGATCTCCATCTCCTTATGATACTCCTCCATAGTCCGATTCCCTTGTGTTAGGTATTGAAGCCTTTGATGCATCTCTCCTTAGTAATAAGATGGAACATACCGCTTCTTCATGATCGCTTTCACTTCAGCCCAAGTACTCACGGGTTCCTCCCTATTTCTTCTCCTAGAAATCACCAATTGATCCCACCAAATTAGTGCATAATTGAAAAATTCAACGGCTGCGAGTTTTACCTTCTTTTCCTCTGAAAAGTTGTGGCATTCAAAAATCATATCCACCTTTCGTTCCCATTCAAGGTAGAGCTCCGGATCATTCTTTCCTTTGAATGGTGGAATTTGCATCTTAATAGACCTAATGTCACTATCTCGTCTATCCCCAAAATTAGCTCGTTGATCTCATCCCCGTGGTCTCACATAATCCCCCTCTTCATTAGATCCATAGTCTTTTAACACAATCGGAGCATGTTGGTTTCTGGGACCGATGCATCCCATTCGTGGTTCCTCGCGTGCGCCACGCCTTAAGTCAGCAAACTCTCAGGCTTACCTCTCAATTTCGCCTCTAATCCTAGCAAGAGCAGTATTTAGGCTCTCAGTTAGCTGCTGGATCACCTCCAAGGTGGTTGCTTGCGCTCCTCCCGATTGTTGGCCTCTCACGCTATCGTTAGACATACCTCCAATGAAAATTGTTCCTGCAAAGAAAAGGTCAGTAGCAAAATAACCTCACAAAACACTCCCTCACGTGTTTCACTCGAATTGCGAATACTCCCCTTGTATGTCTTGGCCACTCTAATGTTCTCACCCTTTTGCATTTTTCCTCTTGAACCTTCAACGTTCAAGTTGTGCTTCGGAAAACCTAACTCCTTCCAATCGAGAAATCTAAAAATGGCGCCAAGTTTTGGAACTCTTTCCAAATTATGGTCACGCAAGATAAGTCGAAAATTTCACCCAATTCAATTGCCAATCCTTCACGTAGACTTTCCAAAATAACGTAATTCTTGAACTTTACAGTAACACTTTCAGTTTTGTAAAATATTTTTTCTTTTTTTTCATTTTCTTAGGCCTTTTTTTGAACTCTTTTTTTCAAACTCTCTTTTTTTTCATTTTTTTCATTTTTAGGCCTTTTTTGGAACTTTTTTTCCCGAACACTTTTTTCAGATTTTTTTCAATATAACCCGAAAGTTTCAATAAAATAAACAAGAAGAATAATTGAAAACCCTAGGCTGAAAGTTAATTCACACCTGAATTGATAAACCGATGATAATTGCATGGTGATGGGCGGCAGTTTCTTGAATTCTGATGGATTTAAATAGGAATTCTCCTCCACACCAATGTGTTGATACCAAAGATGATGCGCGCACAAACGAAGATTAATCTTAATATGAATAGGCAGCCTTTAAACAAACTAGATACGTAAAGTTTTTGGATAATTTTCTAGACCTCAAGGATCACAATTGTCCAAGCAACCTAGATCAAGTAGTAAACCAAGAAAATTCAGCTAAAACAACATGCCATAGTTGAGATTAATTAATAAGTAGAGTTAGGGTTCGTGGAACAACAAGAACTTGAAGAATTCCTCACAAAGCTCTCAAATTATCAAAAATGTAACCCTAAAACTAATGTCAAGGCAACTATTTATACTTGGCAAAATAACTTGAAACTAGGCCAACATCTTAGGCCTAAATAGGTAAAATAATATTGTCTAAATCGTCCATAAAAAAACAGTCGAAAAGCTAAGGCAAAAGAGGCTAGGTGATGCCTCTGGCCTAGCCCACTTAGCGTCTGGTCTGCTAGGTGCTAGCGTACACACTTATTGTGCGCACCTGTCAAGGGCTTTTTGGGCCTAGAACTTGGCTCAAACTGACAAACTGAAGCTACCAGCAAGAATCTTAATTCTTTCGGAGTCCATCATCGAACACATGAGCCACGAATGAATTTAACGTGGACTTGAATCTTTTAAGCCCAATCCGACTTGTGAGGTCAGGAGGTAGTATCAAGTCTCAATTAGCATCGTGTTGATCTCGGTGTCTATTGATATATTCATCATGTGCAGCCTTGATCACATCACAAATGAAGGCTAAACGTTTTTGCCAATGAAACCTACGATTGTGGGAAGTTGTCCACGAGGGAATGGGTTTAGGTAAAATATGCATCTTTTATGTGTGGTTTGGACCAAAAAATGGTTGGGTGCATCCTTATGATGCTTTTAGGCTTAAATGAAGCTTGAATTGAACCTAGAATGATGCTTGAACAAGTGAATAAATGAGTGTTATGTTTAGGCTGATGATTGAGGATATAAATTTAAGAATGAATTGTTATAAATTAGGTGTTCAAATCTGGAAAATTGGTGATGATATAAGAATGAAAGGGGTTCCTATTATGACTAAAGTAATTCAAGAAGGTGAATGTTGTATGTTAAGTAAAGATGAATGATAAATTGAATGTTTTGTGATCTTATAATGCCAGAATGACCTTGATGAATGATAGAATGATGAACTAAGAATAAATTTCTGCAAATGAGGTGTAAACCTAAGTCCAATTTAGACATATATGAGTTATAAAGTGTGAATGATAGTAAGATGGGAATTAAAGACATATACCCGGAATAGTCAAATTGAGCATTAATTATACATTTCACATAAACATATGTGTATAATTGAATGTGTATGTAATTGTGCAATTAGTAATGTGTGTACAATGTGTTTGTTGCATGAATTTTATATATAGGATTCAACATTTGCATTTAGACGTTTCGGATCATGGAAGCAAATGCTAATTTGGAGCGTACTGTAAGTCAACCTAGATGGTTTTACTTTCAATGTTTATTATGTTCTAAATTTTTGCATTGAATTACTATTGATATGATTGTGATTGAGACCATTCCAGACATAAATAGTCCGAGGAGTTTGATAAATGTGAAAACATAGGAAGTGGTTCATTGAATGTGAATGTGAATGCAATAAATGATTCTTAACATTATTGTTGAATGTCGAACATCGATCCGATAAAAAATGTGAATTTCAATTTGAAATTGAGCACAAGTGATTGATTGGATATATGTACATGTGATGCATTTCATTACATGAATGCATGAATAGATAAAGGTTGTTTTGATCGGAGTAGCCACTAAAAAAGACCTTAAAGCTTAGAATGTGGTTAAGATCCAAAGGCTCACTATGTATAATGAGCCCTATATCCCCAACAGATAAGGGACAGTTATTAATGAGCCCGGTATCCACAATAGATATGGGACAGTTACAAGCACTCGGTCATAACAATAACAATTGGAAGTGAGTCTCGTGAGCATTGCAAATATGATTGATATGTATGTTTTAAATGATCAAAATGAGCTGTTTGACTGCCCTGAATGTGAAATAAATGAATAAAGTGTTAATTGAGTCTACATGATGAATTAATGAGATGATGTGAATTATGTCATTATATGAATTGCTATGTTATGTGATATGAATGAGCCATCAAGGATGGTCTACTCACTGAATTTGTAAAACTCCACAAAATTGCAACATTGTCTTTCAGGCTTTGAGGAGATCTCTAGTTAGACAAATTGGAGTATAGTCACTGCATTTAAATAAGAGATAGAGGTCAAGATCAATTTGCGTCTGCATATATAGTTTATTATTTTTGTATTAAAGTGTGTATTCGTAAGTACTCTATAATGTAAATGTGAATGATTCAGAAATGAAATGACATGTTGATTGAAAGTATTTTATACTTGAAATGGGCCCAAATGATTATTGGTTTTTATTAAATGCATGTGATGCGTAAAAAATTACAATGAGTACAATTGTTTGACTGTTTTAGCATGCCAACCTCGTAAAGTATGTTCTCGAATACTGATAGTATGTTCAGGAATATGCCCTATGAGAGTGGGGTCCTACATCATTTCTTAGTAGCTTTTCAATTTTCATGAAATATTACTTGTAACTTCCTACAAGTTTAATTGATTCTAAATGTAAATACATCCATTATGTAACATCAAATGTAAAAATAGGTTCTATATCCTAATTCACATGCAGATTTACTTCAATTCTCAACCAAACACAAATTCATAAGCCAAAATACTCTCATATGCTAAATAATCATGTTTAAAATTAATTTCATCCTTATCCAACTATGCCATTAATTCACTAACGATAGCAACATATAATGCAAATGCACACAAGACTTGAAAGACAATTATGCATGTATACACAAAATCATGGAAAATCATATAAAATAGGAAAAAATTTGGAGGGTTAAATAAGACACATAATATGAAATGCAAAATTGCATACCACTCCCCCACACTTAAACAACACGTTGTCCTCAATGTGTGGAATTGGTGCACAATGAAATAATGAAACATAAAATTCACATACAAAAATAGAAATAGAAAAATAAAAGACAAAGGGCATGAGAAAGCTTATTCAACAGGATGACAATAATGGTAGCATTGTTGGAAAGTGTACTCTCTCAGCATAGCTCCCTTGTTCTCATCTTTTGTCTTCCTATAGTCACACATAAAATTTAAAAACATTAGTAAAGTAAAATACAAAACATAAAAAACACCAAACTATTAAAAAAAATGATGCTAGTTTTTATAGTCACTAGCAAGACTCTTTAGACTATGCTTGGATCATTAAAGGGGTTAGAGAGATAGCTTCTCTTATTCTTTAGGTAATTGGACCCCGAAATAAGGCTTATAGCATTGACCATTCACTTTAAAGGTTTCTCCATGCTCATTTTCTAACTCTAACACTCCGGATGGATAAACATTTACTACTATAAAGGGACCACTCCATCGAGATTTAATTTTCCTGGGAACAAATGAGTTCTCGAGTTAAATAATAAAACTATATCCCCTGTATGGCAGTCCTTCTACTTGACATGTGCATCAGGCACTGCTTTACCTTTTCCTTATACAATTTTGCAATTTTGTACGCTTGTAGCCTTAATTATTCGAACTTATTCAATTGAAGCTTTCGTTTTTCCTTGGTTACTTTTTCATCCCAATTTAGGGCCTTGATTGCCCAATATGCATTATGCGCCAATTATGTCGGTAAGTGACAAGCCTTTTTATAAATTAGTGTATAAGGTGTCATACTAATGCTTGTCTTAAATGTTGTCGAGTAGGCCTAAACTGCATCATCTAGTTTATTCACCCAATCATTTCTTGAAGAGTTGACGGTCTTTTCTAATTTTTTTTCAATTTTTGGTTGACGACCTCAACTTAGCCACTTCTTTGGGGATGGTACAGTGTTGATATCCTATGTTACACTTTATATATTTTTTTAATTTTCATAGGATTATTACAAAAATGGGTACCTCCATCACTGATGATGACCCGTGGCATTCCAAATCTATTGCTTATCTTCTTAAGGAACTTTTACACTGCTTGAACATCATTTGTTGCAATCGCCATCACCTTAGCCCATTTCGACACATAATCTACATTAACCAAAATATTTTTTTTTTCTGTATGAACACAAAAACGGTCCCATAAAATCTAACACCAAACATCAAATACCTCAACTTCAATTATTGTTATCATCGACATTTCATTCCTCTTATATATATTCCTTGCCCTTTCACACCTTTCACATTTTTTTACTCATTTTTTTGCATCTTTAAATAATGCTGGCTAAAAGAACCCGCACTCTAGTGTTTTAGCAACTGCTCTATTAGCCCAACAATGTCCAGCATATGCAAAATTGTGATAGTGAGCCAAAATAGCATGAAACTCATCATTTGGAACACATCACCTCAACAAGCGATCAACACACATTTTAAACAAAAGTGGCTCTTCCTATAAAGAATGCGAATAATTGGAAAGAAACTTTTTTCATTGTTGGTAGTTAAGATCAAAAGGTAAGATACCATTCGCTATGTAGTTCACAATGTCTGCTAACCACGGTATATTAGATGCATTTATCCACATTAAAGCCTCATCAGGGAATTGTTCATTTATCTCTAATTCAGCTTCAGATTCCTTTCCTCCTAATCTAGATAAATGATCTACCACTACATCCCCTGGTCCCTTCTTGTAATAAATTTCTAAATCAAACTCTTATAGGAGCAAAATCCACTAAATTAATCTAGGCTTGGCATCTCATTTTTTGGAAATAAATATCTTAATGCCGTGTGATCAGTAAAAACAATAAATTTAAAGCCTAGCAAATATGATTAGAATTTATCACATGCAAACACCATAGCTAATAATTCTTTCTCTTTTGTAATTTAGCTGTGGTCTAGTCAATGTTTTGCTCACATAATAATTTCTTCTCATTTCTCTGGCCCAACACACATCCTATAGCATAATCACTGGCATCGCACATGAGCTCAAATGGAAGTGACCAATCTAGTGACTGTAGAACAGGTGCTGAAATCAGTGACTTCTTTATCTTGTCAAATGCATTCAAAAAGTCATCATCAAAGATGAAAGGCATATCCTTAACCAATAATTGGTTGAGAGGTTTTACTTTCATGGAGAAATCCTTGATGAACTAGCGATAAAAATTAGTATGTCCCAAAAATGCTCAGGTGTTGCAAACATTGGAGGGCGGTGGGAGTTTATCAATTACTTTAATTTTGGCCCTATCAACTTCAATTCCCTTGCATGAAATTTGGTGACCCAAACCTATACCTTCTTGAACCATGAAGTGGCATTTTTCCTAGTTTAACACCAAATTGGATCTTTCACATCTTTGAAGAACCCTATCTAAAATTTTCAAGCACTTCTCAAATGTATCTCTAAACACTGAAAAATCTTATATGAACACCTCCATTATTTCCTCAATCATGTCTATAAAAATAGCCATCATACACCTTGGAAATGTCATCAGTGTATTGCACAATCTGAATGGCATGAGTTTGTAAGTAAAATTGGTCATAGACTACCACCCGGGGAAAGCTAATGTAGTAGCGGATGCGTTGAGTGGAAAGTCTACCATCGCACATATGGAGACAATATATCTTCCTTTGTTTGGGGAAATAGCCAAAATCAAGGTAACATTAAGGCAAGTAGAATCTAGTTATATATTGGCTAATTTTAGAATCAGGCCAGTGTTAAATGAGAAGATTAAGGAATTACAGGAGCAAGATGAGTACTTGAGCAAGCTCAAAGAAGAAATTAAAAATGGTAAACCCTCTGAAAGAGAGATAAGAGAAGATAGATTGATATTGGTAGGTAACAGACTATGTATTCCTGATATGTTAGAATTGAAGGATGAGATTCTTGATGAGGCGCACAATGCTCCCTATATAATACACCCGGGGAGTATAAGAATGTAAAGAGATTTTAAAAAACACTTTTGGTGGAGAGGAATGAAGAAAGATGTTGCAGAGTATGCTAGAAAATGCTTAGTGTGCCAGCAAGTTAAAACAGAAGATCAAACACCTACTGGCTAACTTAAACTTTTGTCTATTCCTGAATGGAAATGGGAGAAGATTACAATGGATTTCTTGATGGGATTGCTAAGGACTAGTAGGAAGCATGATGTAATATGGGTGATTGCGGATAGGTAACCAATTCAGCACATTTCATGCCAATTAGACAAATAGATTCTTTAAATGCTTTGAGCTAGAAATACATAGATGAAATAATTAGACTTCATGGGATTCCAAGTTCTATAATCTCGGATAAAGATCCCATATTCAACTCCAAATTCTGGGAATGCTTATAAGAGGCTTTGTAAACTAAGTTACATTTTAGCACAACTTTCTATCTGTAGAGTCATGGCCAATCAAAGAGGACAATACAGACATTGGAGACAATGTTAAGAGCTTGTGTTGTAGACTTTAAAGGTATATGGGATGATTATTTACCTTTAATTAAATTTGCTTACAATAATTCCTACCACTCAGGAATTCAAATGGCACCTTGTGAAGCCTTGTATAGCAACAAGTGTAGAACTCCTATTTGTTGGGATAAGGAAGGTGAAAGGAGACTTTCAGGACCTAAATTGGTACAAGCTACAATCGACAAGATTAAATTAGTGAAGCTGAGACTCAAGGTAGCTCAGGACAGGATGAAGAGCTATACGGACACACATAGAAGGAAGATGGAATAAGAAGTTGGAGATAAAGTATTTCGTAGAGCCTTTTCATAGAAAGGAGTTTTAAAATTTGGTAAAAAGGGTAAGCTCAGTCCAAGATATATAAGCCCTTATGAGATTATTGAGAAGATTGGGCCTTTAACCTACAAGTTAGCTTTGCCATCAGAATTATCTAAGATTCACAATGTCTTCCATGTATCAATGTTAAGAAAATACCGATCAAATCCTTCACACATAGTCCAACCTTCAGACATTTAATTAAAGGAGGATTTGACTTATGAAGAACAATCAGTAGAGATTATAGATTCAAAGGAAAAGGTCTTGAGAAATAAGATTATGAAGCTTGTTAAAGTCTTACAGAAGACCCATGCAAGAGAGAAGGCAACATGGTAGCCTTTGGAAGCCATGAAGGAGAAGTATCTACACCTTATTGTAGACTTAGGTAAGAATTTCGAGGACAAAATACTTTAAAGGAGGAGAATTGTTTGACCCCAAAATTTATTTATTTATTTATTTGTTTATTTTTAGAATTTAGTCCATTAATTTAGTAAGCATAAGTAGAAATTAGAATTATTGCATAGAAATGTTAGAATTAAGTTAGAGTATAATATGGTATTTAAAGGAATTAGTAGATAAAACAAATGAAGGAAGTGTAAAATTGGAAGGACAAGAAAAAATTAGTCTTGAAATGAGAAAGAAGAGAGGAAAATATAGGAAAGAAAGAAAGAAGAAGAAAGAAATCGTGGGAGAAGTTAGGAAAGAAGAAAAAAATCATGGAGAAGGAGAAAGAAGAAGAAGGAAGAGAAATCAACTTGTCAGGTAATCTCCATCATTTTTCTTCTTGTTTGGTAGAAAAGGGATTAAAGAAATGGGTTTTATGTTGGAAGAAAGAAGAGAACCCAAGGAACCCATTTTGATTTTTCGTGGATTTCTAAACTAGGTTTTATTTTTCTAGCCTAGATACACTATGGGTAGGTTAAGTTTAATCTCAATTTTACCATTTTGATTATTTAAGTTTTATGAGTTTTCCATTTGAATGTTGGGTTCAATGAGAATTTGGTTTGTTTTAGGAAACCAAGAAAATCCTATCCAAGAGCAAGAAGAAAGGGACAATCGAACTTGGAATTACAAGCAATTAGGTGGGTAATGTGTTTATAGTTATTGTGTAAATGAGCAATTTCTTATCTACGTGTGTATGCTTGATTTTGAATTATTGTGCTTGATGAAAAATGCATTATGATTTATTAACATGTTATGCTTGAATGATGATATGACATTGGTATAATCAAAAGAGGAAATAGCATAAGAAGCATGAAAGTATGAGCATGTAATGAAATGAATTGAGCATAAGAATTTGCTTGTGTTTGGGAAAGTGAGAAATCATTTCGTTCGTTATGTGCACATTGACATAAAGCCTTCTCTCTGCTGCTCGCTTATGGTACAAGAGCTCCTAGGAAACAGACTCATTTAGTTCATGGTGTAAACTTCGGTTTCTCCATTACTCTCAAACCATTATGTTTGTGCATGTCATCTTTGATTTTTCAAGTATGATACAAAATTGAGTGTTATGTTTTGGTGGTTAAATATACATGCTATGTTCTATATGATGCCATTTTAACTTTGAATCTGTGAGCTAGAATAGTTGATGATTGAATCGCTAGATAAAAATGAAACATAGATGTATACATATATATGTATGTATGCTTAATTTGTATGCTCGTTACCAATGGCTATAAATATATTAGCCACTGTGTTTCGTATCTCAACCCATTATTTTTCACTCCTCAGGTGCAAAAAGAGAAGGTTATCGATCCTTGCAAGGCATTGGCAATACTCCAAGATAGCTCTCCTTAGTAACTAAGTTAGTTAGACTTTTTGGGTAACTTTATAAGCATAACAAACATGAGCATCCATTTTGTAATTTATATTAAGTTGTTGATGCAACTGTTGATATGTAACTAAAGCTACGCTCAAACCTTGTTTTGATTTAGTAATCAAACTATGAATGGAAGAAGTTTCTTTTGCATGTATTCATGTTGTCTTTTGTTGAGTTGTTAATGGTTGTAGGAAATTATATGTGCAAATTTGTGTTAGATTGTTGGGTTCTGGGTTAAGGATTCAAAGGTTTCGCCACGACAAAGCCAGGGCTTTTGCTATGGCAAACCTTTCTTGAAAGGTGTTTTTGGCATGATCTAGTAGTTTAGTTGCGGCATATTTTTTTCGAAAGGTGCATTATTTGATTTGGAAACTTTGCCACAGCGAAGTCACAATTTCACCGCCGCATATTTTTCCCGAAGGGTGCATTTGCTCGACCTTAGAACTTCCCCGCTGTGAAGCTAGATGTTGGTCACGGCAAACTTCTCTCGAAAAGTCCATGGAAATATTTTCCTAGTTTCACCATAACGAAACATTTAGTTTGTCGCGATGAACCTGATGCCAACGTTAAAATTCTCCTTATAATTGTAATAAGTAACGAGACTTGGGCCCAACAAATGACTTGGATGAGATTCTGTGTAATACATTAATAGAACTTTTGAGTGTATACCCCTAAAAGGATTTTGGTAAATTCACTAAACCCATCATAGACCTCACCATGTCTAACAAGGTTCAGTTTCTCCTCTCAACCACACCATTGTGTTGTGGCATATAAAGTGGATTCCACTTGGACAATATTTCACTATCCTTAGGATAATTCAAAAGCTTTTGGCTTAAGTATTCACCACCTCAATCCAATCTAAATGATTTAATACTTATTACAATTTGTTTCCTAACTTCATTTTTTAATTCTTTGAACCTTTCAAAGGCTTGAGAGTTGTATCTCTTAAGATACGCATACCCATATCAAGAATGATCATCGATAAAGGTAATGAAGTATACAAAACCACCTTTGGCATATATAGACATTGGACCACATATATCAATATGTATTAGGTCTAAAAGTCATCATATGCTTTCTTCTACTTTAAAGACTCTAGATAGGCTTTACAGTTTCTCTTCCAATGGCTATCTTTGCCACAGTGGAAGAAAGTTCCCTTCGAGGGAGTCTTCTTTACTTTCTTGACACCTCTCTTAGTCCCTGCAAACTTGTTCTTTTGGCTCTTTTTCTTTGAACCAGAAGAGTCCACCAGCATGACAACCTTGTCCTTATGGTCAAACGGCTCAACTGCCTTAGGCATGTTGAATAGATTGGGAATTGTACTGGATATATTGTTCATCTAACAGTTAGGCACAAATTGTGAGTAACTATTGCTTAAACCCGCCAGAATTAGGTCAATACTTAATTCATGATCCAAAAAAAATCCTAAGGAGGCCAATCGCTTGATGTCTCCATTCATCTTCAGTGCCTAGTACACTAAAGATGTCCCCTTAACCATCTTAAAGCAGAAAAGCAACTGCAAAATCTCAAATCTTTCAGACCTTGCTTACTCATCAAAGAGCTCCCAAAGATGATAGACTATGGTATGAGCATCCATAGCCTCATGTCAATTTCGTAGCTCCAGTGACATAGTGGCTAACATAATACAACTAGTTATCTCGCTATCATCGAGATGCTTCCTATATATCCTCTAATCATCATCAGAAGCACCAATAGTAAGGGGATCGGGAAAGGGTTCTTCCAAGACTTAACCAAGCTTCTCAGACTTGAGAACTATTCTCAAGTTCCTGAGCCAATCAAGGAAGTTTAGTCCAGTCATCTTGTTAGCTTCCATCAATGATCTTAAATTCACATTAGTACTCATGGTGTTGACTCAAGCAATAGCAACCTTTCATCAAAGAGAGAAAAATTATAATGTTCTTAAATGCATGTCTATAAGGACTTTAACCACTATTTTTCACAAGGTCATAACCCTTAATATGAATCCGAGAGAACTTGTAGAGAAATTCTTCTAGTGTGTCGATATCCAATATCCCTAAAAATGACCTTAGGTTTGCCCAATAAGCCACCTTAGTTCAACTGATAGGTATCAATCATACCATTTACATATCCAATGCAACTAGCAAATCTAGTGCTATCGACTATTGATGTGTACACACTGATTGGCCTATCAACTCTTGACATATGTACATCTAATGTACACTACCCAACTTCACCTCTGTCCACGTTGATCTTGGGTTTGCTCAACAAACCAACTCTTCTAGTTAAAATCGATCCATTAATATGATAATCCTATTTCTATAGTTCAAACATATCCGTATAAAGTGAGCTTATGTTTGCTAAACAACCTTAACTTTAAAAGGACTCTAGTTCCCACTATATTAAAAGAAGGCATTTATTTTAAAATTCTATGTGAGGGATTTGAATAAAGTCTCATCTAACTTAGATGGCCTTATACATACAACTATATATATATATATAGTTACTATAACTATATGACATGATATTAACTACCTAATCAAATTAGGCCTAAGCCCAGAACCATCCATCATACAAGCCCACTCATTTTCCTAACCATGCATTCTCTAATTCATATATATAAATACATCATTTTGGTTATGACATCTTAAGGATCCTCACATGAAAGCCCAATCCAACATGTAGATCTACGCTCAATCCAACGCTTAGATTTACAATCTTCTTTTTACTAACTTGGCTAAAATTACTATTGTATGTTATTTCATTTGGAATTAATATTAATTTAATTAACATAAATGCCTAATTCCCTAATTAATTTACCTTAAATTAATTTTTTTATTCCTAAAATTAAAAAACTTCAATTTTGTCACGTGCCAAATTTTCTAATCTTACTAGAAAATCTATTGCTCTACTAAAATTAATTAAAAATTAATTTCTATAATTTCCTAAAATTTCCAGAAGATTAAATCATCATTTCAAGCATCTCTAGGTTGTTTCATGATGATCAAAATAATTTAAGAATCACCCAAAAATTATTATGATCACTGAAACACCGATAAGAAACTAAAAACAACAAATAAGACTTCTAAAATTTTTCTAGAAATCAAATTTCGGAAAAAAGCATTTAGGCATAAACACACAAAAACATCAAACAAAACAAATCCTACAATTTCTAAATAACTGTCTAGATTTGGAAATTTGTTCGATAAAATTATTGAAACATTTTTAATATTCTACAAAAATTACAGAGGCAAACACATCCCAAATATGTTCACTTAAATTTTCCATAATCAAATTCCACAAAAATCATGTGTGACCTCATCACATGCCTAACAGAAAAACATATTTCATGCATGCTCTTATAAATTTGAAATTAAATATTTTACTCACATTAAAAATATTTTCAGTCATACTGAATCATTCACATACATCTTATGAACAGATTGGTGAAAGAAGATCATGAAAACCATTTTTCTATAATTAATTTCGAAAAAAATATTACAAGACTCTACGTTATCACAACCAGGAAAACAATTTTCACATGCCATGTATTCTACATCTAATAAGGCAGAAGATAGTTCTGATAACACTGTAAGGTTCTGGTCATCCATCTCATATATAATATATATCAAATATAAACAGAGGAAAATAAAATGGAACCTCAAAAACTTGATATACTCATGCATATAGATATAGAAAACAAAAAACATGAAATGTAAGATGCTTATATACCTTTCCAACGATCTCCATCGTTCTTTAATCTTCTCTACGTTGGGTTGTCATAAACCATAACAATCATTATAGACCGTCTCTACTAAAAGTCCACACAGAGATAGAAGGATAAAAACTCACTAGGAGATGGCTAGAGTTCTTTATTTGTGATAGCAAAGACAAGAACTCTTGTGAGAGTTAGAAAGAAAAAGAGAGTGTATGTGAGAAAAGAACTTTCTTTCACTTGTGTCTTACACAAGATGCATAAAAATCATCTCTATATTCTACACTATTTGACCTTCCATAACCCCCATTACTAATGGAGAGTTATAAGAAGTTAATGTTCATGAATAACATGCATTAATGAAAGTTATGGGAAGTTAATGATCATAAATAACATGTATTAGTGGAAGTTTTGGAAAGTTAATGACCAAATTGGCAGCCAACAACACTTTTTTCTAATCTATTCCATGCAACGTTTTCTACCATGATCACATCATAAAACAATCTCGAAACACTCTCTCATATCTTGAATCACCATTCAAGACCGTTTTACTCATCCTTTAGATCTCCTATGTGTGTGACCCATTGGGTTCCCAGTTATATTGGCCACTTGAATTAACACTTAATTCAAGTAAGTGAAGAGCAGTATCTAGAAACACATCATAGCCCCCAATTGATCGAAAAGTTAGTGGTTTGATTACGAACCCTTCTATATGCAATGCAGCCATGTAATTCGTCCTTTCACCATCTATACCTCACTTGGTTTAGAGTATGGTCAAAGTGTCAACTCCCACTAGACTGACTATGTCACATATAGTCCAAGTGATATTAGATCTTATCCTGAGGATCTCATAACTCTATGCATCATTGAAGACTCTCTTCATGACACATATCTGCTTTGGCTAGAGACCTCCAAGTAATGACCCCAATAAGAGGTTATGGGTATCATCTCCTTTTATCAGGAGTGGTGAATCCTTTGTTGGCTACTCAATTACCTCGTAATACCTCAAGCTATACCCAATCACCACCTTATGAGAAACCCCTAAAAGGCACCGATGAATGGAATCAAAGAATGAGATCAGTATCTAAGATATCCTTGAGCACCTAAAGTCAAAGGATACTTACACCATTGCTATGATGAGACTATCATTGACACTAGAATAAAATATCCATATAATTGTCTCATAGTAGGTTAATCCAACATACTTACTACCTTTAGTAAGCATCCACATGTTAACTCTAAACAACTCATGTCTACAACTTACGAGATCTACTACATGATCTAATTAAGGAGTATAACATGTTCTAGTCTATCTGAATTAATGATATCCTATCTCATTAATCCTATAACTAAGGAAAGTTTAGATACTAACATAATTACCCATGATAGGAATCTCATTATCATGATCTCATCATGATTTCCTTCATGCTGTGCTTTGTATCAAGGACTTTATTAAATAAATTTAAGATCAACATCAAATCTATAAATGTATGTACATCAAAATCATGAAAAATATTTTTATTAATCATAAAATGATTTGTACAATAAGTGCTAAAGCTGATTGCCTTTAGATCACTTCTCTAACACATCTTTAGTCACTCCCTTTTCTTCATCTTCTTTTGCTTCACAAATAGAGACTTACATAGCTTCTTCAAACTCGATGCTTATTGTCATCTGCTCTTCTTGCTTATGCTCCTTTAAAGATTCCACATTATCAACTCTTGTGAAAAATATTCTTAGTAGATAAGGAGAAGGAGGAACATAGGGAAGGTCTTTATTCTTTTTTTCATCTTTTTCTGCTACTCTTGGTCTTCTACAGAGTGGGTTTCAGCTAGTCTATTTATTAGTTCTCCTAACTCTTTCCCACTCCTAAGTGTGATAGCCTTAACTTGTTCTCTTAGATATACTTTTGTGTTGCTCAAAAGACTTCCCACACTTTTTGTAGATAACATATTGGCAAGTTGTTCCACTTAAACCTCTAGGCTGAGAATAGAAGAGGCATGAGTCCTTATTACTTGGTCAATTTGCTCTTCTAACCTCTACTGTGCCTCATCCATACTTATGAGTTTGTCCATGATCTTGTCCAGCTTGGAATTATAGTCATTGTATTTATCCTGTTGGTATCCATGTGACCTTTAATTTCTAAACTAAATCTCAATATTATTAGACCAATTAAAATTTAAGTGGTTATACCACCCCGACTGGTATATGCTAGAATAAGGATTGATATCTCCTTGACAAACTTATGCTCTATTAAAGTTAAGTTGCTCTATGTTGTTGTTTTCCCTAAGAAGCAATCAGCTGGGATATAGCACTCTTATCCATATGAATCATATTCATGCTACATTGTTGTGATTGAAGAGGAAGAGGTGGCTTTCAGGCTATTCAATTTCTTGGTTAGGTTGTTGATCTCAACTTGCAATGTTGTCACTAAATTTGCAACGATCATTCCTCTTGGGTCGCAAAAGGTTTACTACTGCCTACTTTATTATGATGTCTAAAGACAACTAGTGTATGCCATGTCTTCTAATAGATTGTGTGCTGCTTCAACTAGTTTCCTCATGAAAGATCCTCCAATAACTGCATCTATGGTGCTACTTGTGGGTGGATTAACTCCAGTGTAGAAGGTTTGCAATAGGAATTCATTGGGTAGGTTATGATAAGGACAACCCCTACCATCATTTTCCTTTATTAGTCTTATTGTCTTGTTTAGAGGGAAATACTTATTTATAAAAACTCGCACTAACTACTCCCAAGTTGTGATTTTGGATGGGTGAAGAGAATTCAACCAAGCCTTGGCTCGACCTCTAAGTGTAAAAGGAAAGAGCCTCATCCTAAAAGCTTCCTCCGACATCCCAATATATCTAAAGGTGTTGCAAATTTCTAAGAAATTAACTAAATGAGCATTAGGATCCTCATTAGCTAACCTTTAGAATTTCACGTTGGTTCGCAACATGTTTAGCAGTGATGGATTGATCTCGAACGCATTCGCTTGCACTAGTGGTTGTGTAATCCCTTGACAATGGGCATTGAGTTGTGGCCTCATGATGTCTATAAGGGTCTGTCACCCTCCATAATGTATTTCCTCTACCATCGTTCTTTCTATCTCTTTTTAGCATTCAACTCTTAAGATTCTCCATTGTTGTCTAATGATATCCAAGTTGATATGTCATCTACTTTATGCCTAACTTCTATCCTTTTTTTCCTCAAAAGATGGTGAAAAAAACTTAGACTACAAGAATTAAACTAATTTATGCCTCCTCAACAATGACGCCAAAAACTTGTTAAGCAAGTTTTACAATTTATAAAATCCCCAATAATCTGCAAGTGCACAAATTGTACTTTATAGTATTGAAGGGTCGATCCCACGATGAGGGTACTAGCCTAATCCTAAGTCATATAAAGCTCCAAAAAAGAAATAAAAATTGCACAAGTGAATAAGGCAAGTAAATATAAGAAATTAATTTATCAATCACAAAGTGAAAATTTCAACAAAACATAATTAAACTGAGCAGTCATACATGTCACAATGGAAATCCGTCAAAATAGTTAATCAAGTGATGAGAGAGGGGATTTTACCTATCATTAATGCTAATCCAGTATTTGTTTACAGGGTTGATTACTCTCTCTCGAGTTGTAACTATTAAATCCTAAATTGTAAACCCTAATGAAATTATAGAACTTGCAATCTCTCAATTCACAAATTACCCACAATTATAATTAGTTCTAAAGCTCTCTAATAAACAATCGGGTCTCATACAGAATCTCTTTTTATGAAATTACATACTAGATTGATTAAATGGTCAATTAGATCGCCTAACTCTGATTAATTCGATCTAATCATTTTTATCCAACTCAGCCTCTCAATTTGTTACCAAAACATGTCAATACATTAGTCAATCACAATATCTAAACCAATAAACACAAAAATAACTAAATCAAATAAAATCAAAGTAAATTCCTAAAGGAGAGTTCAGAACATTATCAGCAATCCGAAATCCATATCCATACAATCCATCTCAACTTTATACATTTAAATGAAAAAGGAAATAAAGAGAAAATGGAACTTAGGTTGGACAAATCGAGAAGGCAGCGGTGCTAGGATACCACCTGATCTGAGGAGTAGCAGCATCAGGATCCACTTCGTCTTCCTCCTTTTTCCTCTTCTTCTTCTCTCTCTCTTCTTTTTCTCTCTCTTTAGGTTACTAATAGTGGTTAAATGTAAAGCTCCCTTTTCTCTTCACTTGTTGTTCTTTAAATAGTTCTTTATGTTTTGGGTAACCCTAGGGTATTTTTAGGGTTCGAAAGGTCCAAAATTCTCTCAAAACCTGAAGTTCATAAGCTTTTATGCATCTCCCAGATGCACGCCACTATTGTGGCTCGTATTTGAGCCTTATATGATGATCTTGTCATGAAGGCCACGATTGTGGGTCATTCCTGTAGCTTCTATCTACCATAATCACGGGCCTATATTATGTCCCAAGTTCCCTCCGAGGCCCAGGTTCCCTTTCAAACTCGTCCATTCTTCAATATTGACAATAAAACACTAGCAAATATATCAAGGTACTTCAAAAGCATAATATTTAAGCTCAAAATTTTGTACTAACCCATAAAATAATTAAAACATAAATAATTAACAAACTAACCTAAACAATACTAAATGATCGAATTAACGGCTAAACCCATATCAAACTATGCCCTAAAACATGATGCAATTTACACTTATCAATGTTGATTTAAGATCAAGAGACATTAAAGGAACTATCATATGATCAGTTTAAGAAGCTAATAGGGACTAGTAAGGAGGTTAATCCTTTACCTAAATCACTCAATAATTCCATTAGTGTTTCCATTCCTTCTCATCCCTTCACTAAAATTACCAAATAAGTTATAGTGGATGAAGTCAAAAGTACTCTCTTCTCCTTACACCCAAACAAAGTCCTTAGTCTAGATGGGTAGAATGCTAGATATTTTCAGAGTATTTAGGAGTTAATAAGTACCATGGTTTCAATCTCAGTTTTGGAAATCTTTAAAATTGGAAGTATGCTTACTGAACTAAACAAAACCTACTTATTCTTTGTGATTGTGCTTTATTACCCCTCTAACTTGAATGATTGTAGACTGATCGCTTATTGTAATGTGGTCTATAAAATAACTCTAAGATCTTGGAGAAAAAGTTAAAGCAAACCCTTTCTAGTATCATTAACCCAGGTTAAAGAGCCTATATTTCAAGGAGGTGCATTTTCATTAAAGTAATGCATATTTGAGAGCTTTTTAAGAGCTATAACTCCAATAAATCAATCAAAATATATGCTTTTAAAATTTATTTTAGGAAAGCATTTGATTCCTTCCATTGGAGCTTTATCATTAACTCATTGACAACCTTTTGATTCCCATTTAAATTCACTACATGGATCTAAATATATATCACTTTAGTGTCTCACTTTGTGATTGTGAATGGAGAACCTCAAAAATTCTTTAAAGCTGCTAATGGCCTTAGGTAATGTGATCTATTATCACATTACCTCTTTGTAATTTGCATGGAATCTCATCAAGAATTACTAGTTTGAACATTGCTAAAGAACTTAATTTCAAATTTAACTATAGATGTAGCAAATTATAGATATCCCAACTTTCCTTTGCTGATGACTTACTAATGTTTTATAGTGTCACTCTTGTTTTAGTTAAGCTTCTTATTTACTCCCTAGAGTTTTTCAAAACTATCTTCGAATTGGTCTTTAACCCAAACAAAACCTCTTTCTCCAAGTACATAGGTATTCCTCTTAGTGCAAGTACCTTTGCCACATCAACAGGATTGAAACAACAACAACTCCCATTTAAATATCTTGGAGCCCTATCTCGTTAAGGAAGCTCATTGCGTCAGATTGCCCCCCCTCCAATGGATTCAATTCAAAACAGACTAGAAATGTCAATATTGGCCTGGCCTACCTAGCCTAACCCAACTCAACTAGACCCGATCCGACCCACCACACCGGGCCTAGGTTGATGAGACCACGAACCAAAATTTTTTAGTCTGACTAGGCCACCCGGCTTGACCCATTTACATCCCTAAAAGGGACTACATTTATGGTGCAATAAAACCTTATGATATAGAGATAGGTTACAACTTGTGATATATATTTTAAGAAACCTCACTAAGGGAATCCTTAAATCCATTGATAAACTGATAAGAGATTTTCTATAGAGTGGCACTAGTACCAAAAATAATGTCCCTATTGACAAATGTACTCACGCTAGCTTACGAAAGTAGTAAAGAGGTTTGGGGATCACTTCAACATAATCGATGAACAAAATTCTACTTTCAAATAGATTATGGAAGTTGTCTAAATATAAGGAAAACCTATAGATAAAATGGATACACATGTACTTACTAAAAATAAGAACTTATGGACTGTAAAACTCAACTTTAACACCTCCTGGTCCATAAGGCAAATAATGAAGACAAAGGAAATACTATAACCTCACTTGAAACATAATTTTGGTAATGGAAAATGAACTGAATTATGGTTCAAAAATTGGCATTGACTAGGCCCTTTATACAACCTAAGGTAATTAAAATTTCCTAAAGTTATCGTCTCCTTTAAAACCAAGGTTTAAAATCTAGACATAAATAATGGATGGAGATGGCCATTCAGCTTTATTAGGGGATTTAAAGATATATTGGATAACATGCCTAGTTATGCTGGATCGGAAAAAGAAAGCATGCCATATTTGGAGAACTGGTAGATTTCAAAACTTTTCAGAAATCTTATTTGCAGTTGAAGCAATATATCCAAATATTCATGCCAATCTATACATGATATGGTATAAGGATAATAATAGACATAAACAAAAAGAGTATTACCGACTCCTTTGCTACAGCTTTAATTCCTTGCTGCGCTATTTGCTCCTCTTCTTGTATCCAAAGCCTTTGCTTTGTCAATCTATCTTCTCCTTGTCATTTTATCCTCAACCAATTTGATTTACCTCTTGTTCTCCTAGAACAACTTGGTTAACAAAATCCTTTGGTGGAAAAGGAAAAGAAACACTTTAGAGGAGTATTTTCTTATAAGAAAGAAGGAAACAATAAGACACTTCTCATACTAAGTTTCAGCTATGCATAGGTGAGAGGAGAGAGTTGGTCAAAACAATGCAAGAACTTCTTTTCTTACACTCCTGATTTCAGTTACGCATGATAAGAGAGAAGAGAAGAAGCATCCAATGCATCACACCTTTCTTTAATCAAACATAAAGAAGCCATTAAATGAGACTCTTCTCATTTGTTTTA
>JANSVA010151499.1:0-29174 GCA_025504915.1 Erythroxylum reticulatum
TGAGCTTTCATATCGTAATGAAGTAGGTTGTATAGGTCTCTATGTGCCAGTTTACCTACTTCCAACAAACTTGGATATGAATGTCTTAACCAAACCTAATACAGGAAGAGTTTACCATTAAATTTGAACTGTTGCAAATACTATGTAGACTTCTATCTACAAGTAACCTTATTTTGTTAAATAAATTGCACGTGAAAAAGTTTCTGCTCAACCTCTAACCCTAATAAATGAATCAGAATTTTATAATGCCATTGGCGTATATTTCAAGATATAAAATGCCATTAATTATTTCAAGGAAAATGGTAATGTAAATCCCAAATAATCATCATTGGGAGTCGTTGCTTCAATATTTTGGGCCCACTAAGCTCATTAAGCCATTGATAAAAAAAATAGTTTTTTTCTTTTCTTTCACGGTTTTCCTTTTTTCTGTTTTTCTCACAGTAGGAGGCTGATTGTAAATACTTGATTACCAGCAACAAAAAAAGAAAAGGAGCTGTGCTATTTACAGGCCCTAATTGACTATACCCGTTATTTATTAAAAATGTTTAATAAAATTAGTTATTTATATATGAAATAACTTACGAATACATGAGTTTAAAAATTTTATAAAAACATGAGTATTATATTTTAATATTTTTTTGAATATTTTCATTATAATTTAGATTTTAGATGTAAAATTAAGTTTATAACTTTAATAAAAATATATAATAAATAATAATAATAATAAGGAAAAGAACAATCCCATACATATATATATATAGCCAAAAGGAAAAATCCTGTTTTTTTTTTCTTTCTGTTTCATCATATGGTGTTTAAGAGATTTGGGTGTTTCATCATATGGGGTTTAAGAGATTTGGGTATTTGTTACGGAGGGTGTTTATACGATGTTGAACATTATATAAAAAGTTAGAGAACAAGGAGATAGGTTCGGGGAAGAGAGTAACAGAGTGTCTAATAAATCTAATTAAATGTAAAATGAAATGGAACGTAAAAAGAACAATAATTCTAAAAAATAATTCAAAATTTTGAATTTTCGAGTACGGGCTTTTGTCGATAAACAAAAAATCAAATGGGTTCGAGTGAGGATTTCTATAAAGTATCAATAAGCTAGACCCATGCTCCGAGTTGTTTCATGCCATAAATAGACTCAAATACTCAAGAAATTCGTTGGACAGGCGGATTCGCACCTCTTACAACTGACACAGTCCTCCATTCTTGGAGAAGAAGCAATTTGCTTAGCTTTACATCTGTCCCAAGGTATCATTTCTAATACATTCGTGGATAGAATATATAAATAGAGAATACATTTATAATATTTTATAATATATAAATATAATAGAATTATAATATTTAATTATAATATTTATTTTATTTATTAAATAAATTATTTATTAATTTTATTCAACGAAATCCACAAAAAAAGACTAAGTGCTAAAAAAATCGACTTTCTATTTTTTCTGATTTTTGATTATTGGGTCTTTATCTCATCAAACAGATCCAATCAAATCTCGAATGCTTTTATTTTACTTTAGTTTACTGATATCCAATCCTATTGATATATTGAATATCATAATAATGGTCAAAATGGAATCAACTTTTGTTTTGTTATTCTATCCAAGACGCTCTCAGTCATAAGTCTAAGTTAAGTGAAATTTCTGAATTTCTTTTCAGTTGTATAATTTATGCAAATGGAAAGGCGGTCAGATGAGATTTCGTTAACTGATCATACAGGGAAGGCAATAGTTTTCTAGTTATAGAAAAGAATGGAAAAAATGATAAATAAATAATAAATAAAAATAAGGTGACGTGAGCTTAACTGACTTTTCATATATTAAACGCTTCAATATACTAACTTTTTTAAAATAAACTTATTATGCTCAATCCTCAAATTCAATCAGTTGATTGTCAAATATATTTATCAGTAATTCGGTATAGTCAAACCGCTAAAACTTTTCAATCTCCTAAAAAATGATTAATAAGCTATTTATCAAACAAGACTATAGTAGTTGTTTGCAATTTCTTATAAAACCAGTTTTAGAGTCAATAATCCATGAACAATGGGACAGTTTTTGAAGATGAAGGGAAGGATGTAAAATTAGGAAGGGAAAGAATACATATTTATGTTAAGACTATTGGCATGAGATTGGTCCTTTGCATAAAATACTTGAAACTTTCAGGATGGAAACATATGAGAGCGGACAATTACAGAGGGAAAGAAATGATAGATTAGATACATTTCAATACGATCATCCATCTAATTCATAAATAAATAAACAAAGTAAAAATAAAAAAAATTGCATTACAAAATAAATATGCAATTGCAATTGTTTTAAGACAAAACTCAAATTAAAGATGACTTTTTTTTTTTACTTTGTCTCTCTGTTTAATAACAAAACCTTTGCCCTTTTCTTCAATAATAATTAATAATGCTTTTTGTTTTAACAATAATTATCATTGCCCATTTTCTTCAACAATAGCCATCATTTCTCATATGTAATTAAAAAAGTAAAGACTAAAAATAATTAAGTAAATAAACAAATAAATAGATAAAACAAACAAGCACTTAAAAGAGATAAAAAATACCTAATTAAAATGACTAAAGGGGGAAGTACTACAGATAAAATTGTTTAGGCTAAATATGAGACAAGAATCAAATGAAAACATTCAAAAGATCTATGAAAAGAGGACTTAATTTCGTCAAAGTTTTCTAATGAGGGTCAAGTCTTTGGTAAGCTGTAGTAGAGTCATATCTTTCTTGATCACCTTCATTCAGTTCTTCTTAAGTCTTCTTCTTTTCTTTTATAGTCTTTAAATACAATCTTTTCGCATCTTTTCACTGAGACGTTATGATGTCTCTTCAAAACATATTCTGACCCACCTAAGCCTTATTTTCTTTAATTTACCATTAATGCTAGGAATCCTCAATTTATCTCTTACACTATAATCCTGACCTTATTTCTTTACACTATAATCCTGACCTTATTTTTTCTTGTAAGATTATACATCCAATGAAGCATTCTGATTTTTCTCACCATTAACTTATGACTACAAACATGTTTGATAGGGTCAATACTCAACTTAATAGCGTGGTCGTTCTAATTGTTACTGTCACATCCCGTTACCATGTTAAGACTAGAATAGTAACTTATGAGAAATTTATGAAAAAATTAGAAAATGCATATCATGCTTTCGTTAAATATGACATGCACATTTTTGCACACAAATATGAATGTACATGCATTCATTGACATTTTCTAGGTATAATTGATATATAAATGCGATAAAAATGTGAATTGTGAGTTATTTGCGTTAAGAATTTATTTGGAGATCATTAGCATTATTTCAAAATTTTTGGTGAATTTGAGGTACTTTTAGACTAGGACAAGTGCCAAGTGGTAGGATAAATTGATGCAAGAAAAATTTGAATGATTAAGCCTAACATTGGGTGACTTTTGGCATAGTTAATTGGTGACAAATAGACTAGTAATTAAGTGACAAATGGATGGATTATTGTGTGACAAGTGGACCAAAAAGTAGGAGACATATGGACTGATTAGTTGGTAACATATGGCAGCATCTAGAGTGGATTAGTGCTAGCATCTTGATTAGGAAAATGTAAGACATGCCTTAGGAAAAATGTTGTACTGTAAAGTTGACACCTAGCATGTTGATGGAGCAAATTCCAGCAGCAATGTTTCTGCTGTTTCTCTCACCTTTCTCCACGAATTTGCTCCAACTTTCTCCTCTGTAATTTTCTTGAACCCTAGCCAAATTGCTACACCAAAACCAGCTTTTTACCATAAACAAAATAGCCAAGAAAACTAGCTAAAAGTTACCTTCATCTTGCTGTCCAAAATCAACTTGTTTTCATCATAAGTTTGTGATGAATTTTACTTGCATAGAGACTTAATTTAATCTGAAGTTTGAGCTGAATTGAAAGCCTAAAAAGTAAGTGACAATCTGACCTTTATGATATGTTTAGTGGTTTGAGAATGATGTGTGAATTGGACTGAAATGCATGAGATATTGGTGAAGACGTATGCTGGAATGTTATGAATTGGAGAATTTTCATTGAATAGACTTTGGTATTTTGATTATATCTTAAACTGTAGATTTCCAAATACATTGATTCTTGTTTCATAATAAATTATAGACATATGTATACAACTTTCCTTAAGAAGTCGAATGTTAATTCTATCTCTAAGCATTTCAAATTTTGTCTGGAAGTAGAGTTATAAGTTCTGTTACGGTTTTAAAAACAGTTGGAATTGTTTTAGGTATAACTTTCAGTATACTGAATCAAATGATTCAATTTTGGTGTTATTAGAATTGGAAACATAGTTAAACAATTGTATAGAATAAAGTTTTACTGAAATACACTATTTTCCTTGTCATAATGATCATGCAAAGTTATCCCGAAAGAGGGTGCTAAGACAAAAATGCTGAGGTGTGCTGGAATTTGATAATTGGAATGTTTTTACTGAACATGCTTCGGTATTTTAGCTGTATTTTGATATGTAGATTTCCAAATGAAATGATTCTAGATTTAAATTGAATTAGAGACATTTTTTGACAAATGTTAAGAATAAATTGAATTTGAATTCTTTACTTAAGGGTCTTGGAAGTTCACTTGAAATTGAGTCTTGGCTTAGGTAGTAGCACTACTAGGGATAAAAATCATGTCCTGTTGTTATTGAATAAACAGTATATGGTGTCTTCACCAATGATGTATTTCATTCTCTTAGATTTCAATTGGTACTAAGTATGTAATTTTTGGATACTGGCATTGAGAGATATGAGGTGTACAACTTGAATGCATGAGCATGCATTAGCCAAAAGTTCAATGTGCACAGTCTGTGGTATTATGTGCATAACTCATTGAATAATGAACCAAATTGAATGATCTTGGTATCAATAGAGACTTAAGACATATTAGAATAATTTTTTATAAGGAAGTGTTACCTAATTCCTTCATTTTCTTGATAAAATTATTTATTCAAAGTTGAGCCGAAATCATGTGGGTAGAAAATCTGAAGTGGTCAATTAGGTTATGAAATTAATTTCACATTGTTTTATTTTGGTCCAAATTATAAGTACAAATGAGATTAATGAGGACTTTGATATCTGAATGATTTGATAAGAAACCCGGAATTTTCATTGAGTATGCATTTTGCATATTTTATATAAGTACACAGACATAAAGGAATACTTATACATTTGTGCAAAAATGTGATATATTGTAAATGTGTTGTGTATGTTTTAGAGGAGCACATCGGACGCCAGTCGGACATTGTCGGACCATCCAAGCAATATGTTATTGGATCGTATTGTGAGTCAACCTAGATGAATTTTTTAGGATTGATTTAATTTGATTTATTAAGCTTCAAATTATTGAACTGTTGTGATTGTTTATGAATTCCGGACTTAAAGTCCGAGGAGTATATATTTGGGATTGTATTGGAAGTGTTTTGATTTGTTTGATAATTCTTATTGTTTTATGCTATTTGAATTCTCAATGAAAGTTAAATGCCGGACTTAGGTCAGATGATTATGCAATGCTGACTATGCTTTATACATGATTGTTATATGTGGTAAATTCGGAATTGATGCATTTCATAAAATGCATGCTCAGATAAAGACGTTATGACCAGAGTGGCCAGTATCAGGCACTTGCACGTAGAGCTTTGCTCCGTGATATATGATTCGACACGTAGAGCTATGCTTCGTGATATATGTTTCTGACTGAGTCCAATGAGCCAGTATTTGTATATGTGATAGGCACTCGATCATAACATTAATAACAAATGTGAAGTCTCATATGCATCTGTATGTGTTTATATATGATCTGATTGGCATTGATTAAATGATGTGCCATGATAGTGTGAGTATTTGAAATATTCATGTTTTGTATAAATAATTGTGAAATATGTGATTTGTGTATGCGAATCTAGTGAAATCATCAATGACGGTTCACTCGTTGAGTTCACAAAACTCATAAAAATTGCAACATGGTTTTTCAGGTATGAGACAGGAGGCTTAGTGTTTATTCTAGATTAGAAGAACATTTTGGACTAAGTTATGGCTCATAGGTTTGTCAGCTAATGTCAGAGAGATATAACTTTTATTTTGTAGTTTTGTTAGAACCTGTATGAGGTTTTGTAAATATTTGTCTAATGGAAACAGTGAAAACTTTGTGAATGAATGCAATGAATGGTTTTAAAATTTGTTGACTTTTAACTGATGTTAGTTAATGCCATGTGTAAGTTTGATTTGTTTTTTGCTCTAGCTTACCATTATCATAGGTTATGTACTTGAATATTCCTGAATGTTTAGGTATGTACCCTATGGTGTGGGATATTGCATTTTTGGTATCAGAGCATGGTTTGACATCTTTAAGGACATATATGAGTTGAGATATGATAAATAGTGAGATATTCAAATAGTGATCACACTTTTGTTTATTATAGGTCATCTTCTATAGGAGATCAAATTGGTGAGTGAGCTGACATGGAATCTGTAGGCGTCAACTTAGAGTCTCCTGTACCTGAGTTTGCTCAGATGCCTTCGAGAATTCCCGTGAGGCGAGAAAGAAGACATGATAAGCTAAGAAAGCAGGGAACTGTATACTTCTATAGAAGTACATACCTGGTTGAGGCAGAAGGGCGGTTAGAGAGAACGAAAAGAGTGTTCGACCAGATGGATTGTGAAGCAGATGAAAGGTTTGACTATGCAATCTCACTACCGCAAGGTCCCACATACTAGTGGTGGAAGACTATCCCGGGTAGCACCGCCAGACCTTGTAGTTTGACCTAGGAGGATTTTCTGAGGGTGTTTCGAGAGAACTACATGCTGAAGATTTACACGGATCAGAAAATAAAGGAATTTTTAGATTTGAAGCAAGGCAGACTCACAGTGGTAGAATATGAGATAAAATTCAATGAGCTAATGGGATATGCAACTGCATTGATCCCAACTGAAGAAGACAAATGTAGACAATTTTAGGATAGTTTGAGTATGGAGAATAGAACGAGGCTTGCCATTTCTAATTTTGGCAGTTTTATAGAACTTTGAGGGGCCTCAATCAGAATTGAACAATTATTGAAGGATGGTCAGAGAGAGCACAGACAGAAGGGTAGAGGAAAGAGGCAGGATAAATCTCAGACTGATTCTAACAGAAGCTTCAGAAAGCACCAGAACAGATCGTCTCGATTCCAGTCTAAATCGAGACAATCTAGATCCCGATCTAAAGGTGGATTTGTCTAGTCTGGGAGAGGTAGAGCACAAGTTTCTTCCAACCAGTCTCAGCAACTACCTAAGTGTGAGCACTATGGTAAAAAGCATGGTGGTGAATTTTGGAGAAAAACTGGAGCTTGTTTCCGTTGTGGCTCGTTAGACCATATGATCAGAGATTGCCCTGAAATGTTAGAATCACAGTCTGGAGCTAGAGAAGGAACTATGACTGAGACTACAGTTCAGTAGAGTAAAGCTAGTAGATCTGGATAGAGAGGCAGAGGTAGAGGCAGAACTCAGTCAACAGGGCCCAGTATCAGGATTGAGGTACGGAGTAACCAGCTGCAATCTCAGGCCAGGATCTGTACCATCACTAGATAGGAGGTGTAGAACTCCCCAGATGTGGTAGCAAATGTGTTGAATGTTTTTCATTTTGAATCATATGAAATGGTAGATCCACGATCTACACATTCATCACACTGCATCTGGCATCTAGATTGCATTGTAAGCGATAGATACTGAAATGTAGGTTAGAGGTGAGTACTTCAGTGGGAAGTACGACAGTGGTCGGTGAGGTATGTAAAAGATGTATAGTTCGGATTGATCAGGCAGAGTTAGAAGCTGATCTGATCGTCTTGCAGTTAAAGGAAATTGATGTAATTCTTGGCATGGATTGGCTTACAGCTCATCGGGCTGTAATGAATTGCTTCACTAAGGAAGTGGTTCTTGAATCTCCCAATCAGCCGAGAGTAGTGTTTCGAGGAGTTAGTCAGGCAGTGCCAGCCCGACTAATTTCATTCATGAGTGCATTGAGTTTGGTTTGAGGTGGATGTGAGGCTTATCTAGCCCACGTGGTTGACACTTGGAATGAACAAACCATTCAGGATATTCCAGTTGTTAGGGATTTCCTGGATGTGTTTCCTACAGAATTATTGGGATTAACCCCAGAAAGGGAGACGGAGTTTACTATTGACATTGTTCCAGGTACCGCTCCTATATCAATTCCTCCATATAGGATGGTACCTGTTAAACTGAAGGAACTAAAAACACAGTTGTAGGAGTTGTTAGATAAGAGTTTTATTAGGCCTAATGTGTCACCTTGGGGAGCTCCGATATTGTTTGTAAAGAAGAAGGATAGAACACTGAGATTGTATATTAATTACCGACAGTTAAATCGGAGAACAGTTAAGAATAAATACCCATTGTCGAGGATTGATGATTTATTTGATCAGTTACAGGGAGCTCAGGTGTTCACAAAGTTAGACTTGAGGATGGGATATTATCAGTTGAAAATAACTGAGGCTGATATTTCCAAGAGTGTATTTAGAACCAGATATGGACATTTCGAGTTTTTGGTGATGCTGTTTGGTTTGACTAATGATTCGATAGCTTTTATGGCATTAATGAATAAGGTATTTCAACCTTATTTAGATCGCTTTATGATTGTTTTTATTGATGACATTTTGGTGTATTTGAAGTGTAGAGAGGATCATGTTGCACATCTGAGATTGGTTCTCCAGATAATGAGAGAAAAATAGCTTTATGCCTAGTTTAGTAAGTGCAAATTCTGGCTTAATCAGGTGGTATTCTTGGGTCACATAGTGTCTGGACAGGGCATTCAGGTGGACCTAAAGAAAGTAGATGCAGTGATGAAGTGGGAGGCGCCGAGGAATGTGTCTGAGATCCGGAGTTCCCTTGGATTAGGTGGTCATTATAGAAGGTTTATCGAGGGGTTTTTACTAATCTTATCCCCTTTGACAAAACTTCTGAGAAAGAATGTGGCTTTCAGATGGAGTGATGATTGTCAGAGGAGGTTTGAGGAGCTAAAGCATCAGTTAACTTCAGCACCTGTGTTAGCTATCCCATCGGGTTCTGAAGGTTATGTTATGTACAATGATGAGTCACATCAGGGTTTAGGATGAGTATTAATGTAGTATAGTAAAGTAATAACATATGCATCGAGACAATTGAGGTCTCATGAATTTAATTACCCAGTACGTGATTTGGAACTCGTTGCAGTAGTATTTGCTTTAAAAATTTGGAGACACTATTTGTATGGAGAAACTTTTCAAGTGTTCACTGATCATAAAATTTTGAAATATCTATTGAGCCAGAAAGAGTTGAATATGAGACAGAGGAGATGGATTGAATTGTTAAAAGATTATGATTGTACCATTGAGTATCATCCTGGCAAAGCTAATGTTGTTGCTGATGCACTAAGTAGGAAGTCAAATAGAAGTGTGGCTCAAGTACAGGTATCGAGGTTACCGAGCCTAGTTCAGTTGAAAGCACTGAATGTTGATTTGAATTTAGAGCAGAATGATACATTGATAGCAACTTTAAAGTTGAGACCTGTGTTGATTGAAAGAATAAAAGAGGCTAAGAGTAGAGATCCAGACTTAATGAAGATAATTGAGAAGTTGAAAGTGAAGCTGGATTCTGAATTTGAAGTTAGAGATGATACATTGTGGTTAGTTCAAAGATTATGTGTGCCTGATGTTGATAATATGAGAAAAAAGATTTTAGAGGAAGCCCATGCAGTAGCTTATGCTATGCGTCCTGGTACTACCAAGATGTATAACATGTTAAAACAACGTTACTGGTGGCCGGGAATGAAAAAGCAAGTAGTAGAGTTCGTTTCTAAGTGTATAACTTGCTAGAAGGTTAAGGTTAAGAATCAGGGTCCTGTTGGAAAATTACATTCGTTACCTATTCTGGAGTGAAAATGGGAACGAACCACGATGGATTTTGTTATAGGTTTGTCGAGGACTTCGAGGCAACATGATATCATTGCACGTAGAGCTTTGCCCCGTGATATATGATTCGGAACGTAGAGCTATGCTCCATGATATATGTTTCTGACTCAGCCCAATGGGCTAGTATTTGTATACGTGATTGGCACTCGGTCACAACGTTAATAACGCATGTGGAGTCTTATATGCATCTGTATCTGTTTATATATTATCTGATTGACATTGATTAAATGATGTGCCATGACAATGTGATTATTTGAAATATTCACGTTCTATATGAATAATTGTGAAATATGTGATTTGTGTATATGAATCCAGTGAAATCATCAATGATGGTTCACTCATTGAGTTCGCAAAACTCATAAAAATTTCAACGTCGTTTTTTAGGTACGAGACAGGAGATTTAGTGTTTATTCTGGATTAAAAGAATGTTTTGGACTATGTTATGGTCCAGAGGTCTATCAGCTGACGTCAGAGAGTTATAACTTTTATTTTATAGTTTTGTTAGAACCTGTATGAGGTTTTGTAAATATTTATCTAATGGAAACAGTATAAACTTTGTGAATGTATGCAATGAATGGTTTTAAAATTTGTTGACTTTTAACTGATGTTAGTTGATGCCATCTGTAAATTGGATTTCTTTTTGTTCTAGCATACCATTATCATAGGTTATGTACTGGAATGTTCCTGAATGTTTGGGTATGTACCTATGGTAGTGGGATGTTGCAGTTACCTTTTAGCTTAAATAATATATTCTTATCATTTAAAACTCCTAATGCATCCCTCCGTTTAAGCTACCATAATCTAATTATATATATATATATATAGTAACATTCCACTCTCACAGGACCCATACCTGACATCCTGGATGATATCTGAGTACGAACCCCACAAAAGTGGCATGCTAGAGCATTCATATCACTAACTTAATCATGGCATCGACATATAGAAACATAAACATCACAATATTTTAAAATCGATTTCCTCATTTCATTTCATAAAAACCAAATATGTACATTGAAATTTTTACTAAATGTAGCGCCCCCTTATCCTTAGGTACATAATGGAACACCCTGCAAAAATTCCAGTACATAACCTATGATGATGACACGCTACGTTCGATCACAACATTCTCTTAACATGGCATCATCTATCTTTATTCTCTTATGAAACATCATCAAGAAAGTCACAATATTTAAACCACATTTTCCTCATTTCATTTCATAAAAACCAAATATCTACAATGTATCTTTCAACATCCATACCGATACAACATCATAGCCTAATACAAAAATGTGCTACATGAAAAAGGAAAATGCAAAAAATCTATCTAATCTGTCCATATCCAGCTGACCAACCTTTGATCCATTTCTTATTGTTCCAAAAAGTAAAAGTGTCCCTCAGTAGTTAAAGTCTTCCCTAGGTCTTGAAAAGTCAACATTATAATTTTAGTGATTTTTTGCGAACTTAATGAGGTAACCATCATCGATGGTTCACTCAATTCATGCATCACATCAATACATATAACATGTATTTCACAAATTTGCATAATTGCTCACATATCACATTCTCACTCAAGAGTACATAATTTTGCATTTCAATCAATCAAACATACTTAATAAAATGCATATGAAATGCTCATATGACTCTTTGTCAATTATTACGTTGTTGTGACCGAGTGCCTAACTGTCCCACATGCATTGTGGATACCGGGCTCATTCATACTGTCCCTTATCCTTTGGGGATACAGGGCTCGTTTTATATAGTGAGCCTTTGGCTCTTAATCACATTTAGAGCTTTATGCTCGTTTTCGGTGGCTACTCAAGTCACAATTCTCATTATCTGATCATGCATTCATGTATCAAATGCATCTCTCATAATCAATTATGTCATGAAACATTTAGTTCTTTGCATTCACATTTAAGTAGCACTTCAATATCTCATTCATATATCACAATCATAGGGCCTTCATTGTCCGAAATCAACACAATCAAATCACATTCATTCCATAATTCAAACATAATATAAAACAAACAATTAATTGAGTGAGACTGTCTAGGTTACTCACAGGTTGCTCCTGAAGCTAATGCCTGGAAGTTCCAGCAACGTCTGGACATTGACGTTCCAGTTGCTCCTCCATAACAAGCAATATACATATATCACAATTTCCACAATTATAAATGTTTAATAATGCACATGTATGTAAATGAAATATACACAATGCATGTTCATGATAATCTCGGGTATTTTTCCATTATCCTCGTCACATAATCAATCCTATCTCAAAACTTACCTAAGTATAAATTGTACTTAAGTTTATACCTCAATAAAACCATTAAAATCACAATTCATAACTCTTTGAATCACTTTCAGATTTTTTCAATAATTGACTTTCGGGTCTACTGTTCTTGATCATTTAGACAATGAAAATGAGGTAATTTGGTAATACACTCTTCTAGAAAAGTGTTCTCTTATATCTTAAATTTCTAATGACACCAAGAGTGTTCAATTTGATTCAGTAATCGAAAAGTTATACCTCAACATTTTTGGATTGTTCTTATACTGAAACAGTGCACTATACTCAACTTTCATCCAGAAATTGAAAGTCTTAGAGACTAAATCAAAATTATTCTTCATATAATTTGTAGCCCTATGTCTCTACTTTACTCCAAACTATAATTCATCTCATTTGGATGACTATAGAACAAGATATTGTTCAAATACCGAAGCCTGCTCAATGAAATATTCCTAGTTATCATGTTCCAGCACAGTCAACAATTTCAACTTACTACCAATAATCCCACTAAATTAATTATGTCACAATTATGCAACATAAACTCATGGGTGTGCAAGAGTCACAGGTGTGCAAAAGTCACTCATGCCCATGCATGCGAATGAAAATGTATATTAGTGTGTTACGAGTCCAATGGTTCAAGTCTCATGTCATTTGGAGGTCGAAAGAAGGAGATATAGCCAAAAGATCGAAGGATGTTGCATCAGCCTCCAACCTTAGAAGTCGCGATCGTGCCCATTGAATTTACAAAGTCGTGATCATGCATGAGCACGATCACGAGTTTTGCTATCGAATTACAAAGTTGTGATTATAACAAGTTCTGTGAACAATAGCGGGGTCGCGATCGTGCTTAATTGAATGCCGTAATTTAAGCACGATTGCGACTTTCCAGTCACACACCCTCACTTCAAACCCCTATAACTTTCAATCTAGAACCCCATAAATTTCAGACTTTAGATCATTAAAAAGATAAAATAAAGATCTACAACTTTCATAAAGAAATTTTGTCAAAATCTTCTTATATCAATATAGTTTAATCATGGAAGTTTCAAACCACATTTTAACCCCTTTTTCTCTTTTCTTTCTTTAATTCTAAACCAACTTCTCTAACTTATCTTCTCTCAAATTCTCTCCAATTTCATCTTCCATGCAACCCAACATATTCAAAACATATAAAAAATCAAGGAATTAACATCAAACATCAAACATAAAAATTTTCCACGTATGTCTTCATTTTTTTCTGCATTTTTTCATCTTTTTCTCTTCTTTCTTTAAATTCGACACTTCAAATTCATTTATACTCTTTCTACTCCACTTCCCTTCAACTCATTCAAAACACATTCACAGTACAACTAGATATACAAGTTTACTCAAAATCATCAAAAACCAAATATTAATCATGCATCTTCTTCATGTTCTTTATTTCACATTTTTTGCTACACTCATTCAGTTCCATCAACTCTTCCATTTCATCTTAACTCATTTATATATCACTAATTCACCTTTCATCTTAACCCTATACTCATTTTCGATTCATGTCTCCAACCACCAAAGATATTCACGTATGTATACATATATACAAGGTGAAAAGAAAAACATAGCATATATTTCTCTATCAACTTTCCAAATTTCTGTACTCTTTTTGTGCAAAATTTTTATAGTTCCTTCTAACTCAAAATCATTTCTACGCTATCTGATCACAGAATAATCATCAAATACGAAATAACATTATATCCAGATTTTTCATCTTTTTTGTACAGTGTTTATAAAGATGACCATTATTTCCATGATCATGTAATGACAAATAAATCATCAAATTTATCTCATATTCCTACTTCTCATAAGGATTACCACGATACTTACTTGTTAAAACTGCAAAATCTTCAAATATTAAGAAGCCCTAATCCTCATACAACCATGTACTTCACCTTACAAATGGTTTGGGTCAGGTTTTAGGCAAAAGAAGTAGATAACAAAGTGGGAGTGGTAGAAGATAAGAGAAAGCAAAGTTTAATTTTGGTGGATGTTGATGAAAAACTCTGTGTTCAAAAAAATAAAAGAAATTTAAAGAAGATAGCTATGAAGAAGGTAACTAGGACAGACAACAATACTTAGTCTTTCATCTTCAAAAGAACATAACTTAGTCTTTCTAACAAAATCATAAAGTGTAACTTAACTAAGTTAGTGACACTTGTCACTTATGTAACTTCTGTGGCTTTAGACTAGTTATTACTTAACTAGTTCAATCTTCTCCATATTTTTCTCTAATTTGTCTCTGAATTTTCAAAATCATTATCTCAAAAGTTCTGAAGTCAACCCCCAAATTTCTTCATCATCATTTATTCTTATTTTTATTTTCATTCACCAATTTACTTGCCAATTGGCATTTTCCTAGTCCAATAATAGTCAACAATTTCGGAAATTATTCCTAAAATTCACCAAAATTCAAAATTAACAAATACACTCACAAATTAAAATTTCAATACAACAGAATCACAATTCTCAATAGTATCACATCACAATTCAATTATACCCGGAATTATCAATGAATGCATATACAATTATTTTCATGTGCAAAAGTTCAATATTCACATGTATCTGTATATCATATAATGCATGAACATGAAATTTGTTTTCTAATCTCTTAGTGATATTTCATATTTACTATTTTAACCTTAACATAGGTAACGGGATGTTACACAAAATCCTCCAAATATGTACATAATCAAAACCTAATACAAAACATGCTACATGAAAGAGGAATTATACAAAAATTTCTATCTAATCCTTCAGTCTCAGCTAACCGACCTTTGAGCCATTATTATGATCCAAAAATATAAGAACTAGGCTTCTTGTAGAGTCTCTATATCACAAGTATCCTCTCTCGGTCCTAAAAAGTCAACGTTGTAATTTTGGTGAGTTTTACAAACTCAATGAGGTAACCATCCTCGATGGTTCACTCAATTCATAAAACACGTCATCATATACAAACACATAATTCACATTCAGAATACATTATCATTTAGCATTACCAATCACATTTAGAGTAATCATACTGATCAATTCAATCATATATAATACACATATCAATTATAAATGCAATGCTCATGAGACTCACTTTCATTTATTATTTTATTGTGACTGAGTGCCTTTCATTAGCCCATATCCCTCATGGATACTGAGCCTGTACCAGATATTCTCCTATATCCCTTAGTGGATACTCGGTACAATGGCAACTGAGCCAGAGGCTCTTATCAAATGCCTAGCTTTAAGCTCCTTTTTTTTTCTAGCGACTCCAGTCATAACAACCTTTATCTTTTATGCATTCATGTAATGAAATGCATCACATTCTCATATTTTCGATCAATCACATGATTTTATATTCACATTCACATTTATCTTTGGACTTTGGTCCGACATTCAACACATAAGTTGAGAATCCATTATTTCATCAGATTCAAATACAAGGAGCACTTCCAATATTTCATTCATGTATTAAACTCCTCGGACTTTCAAAGTCTGGAATCAACACAACTAATTTCACAAAATGATCCAATATATAATTTAATATAAACAAATAATCAAGTGAGACCGTCTAGGTTACTCACAGTGTGCTCCAGAAAGCTATTGCCTTGAAGTTCCAGCAATGTCTGGATGTTGACGCTCTAAATGCTCTTCTATATCATGAAAATGCATACACATTTAGTCACATTATAACTTTGCACGGTTATAAGTATTCATTTATGCACAATGGTAAATGTGTAGATTATGTACAATGCACGCTCAATGACAATCTCGATTATTATTCCATTATTCTCATCACATAATCATTCAAATATCAACATTCACATAATTATAATTTGTACTTAAGGTTTGCACCTCTATAAAACAATTTGAATCTAATTTCATCATCCAATTGATCACTCTAGATTTTTCTAAAAATAGACTTTCGGGTCCACTTTGTATGATCATTTTGACCGGGAAAATGGTGTAATATGTCAACATTTCCTTATAAAAAAATTTTATACTATGTTTTAAGTTTATAATGACACCAACATCATAAAATTGGATTCAGTATCTCAAAAGTTATACTCAAAATACTTCAGACTATCCTTAAACCATGACAGTACTCTGTACTCCACTTAAAATCAGATTCTGGAATTCTTCAAGATAGAATTTAAATTCTATTTCTTCAGAAAATTTGTATTCATATGTCTCTAGTTCAATCTAAGTCAAAAATCATCTCATTTAGATATCTACTGATCAAAATATGGCCAAAATACCGAAGCATGATTAGTGAAAACACTCCATTTATCAAATTCCAGCTCACTTCATCATTTTCATCCTAAATTCATGAATCACTCTTTTCCTAATGAATTAATATGGCTATAAATTTTCTTGGAGATAAAGAACAATGTGTTATGAGTTTTTTGGTTCAAATCTCATATCATTTGGAGGTCGGAAGAAGAAGTTATAACAAAATGAATGAAGGATGTTCAAAACAGTCTCCCTTCTATAGCCTTCCATGCACGATCGTGCTTTTCTAGGTGGGTATGCAAAGTCAGGATTGTGCTCGTGCATGATCATGCACTCCCTCTTTTATCTCCTTGTGCATAATCGTACACTATCTCTTTCTTTTCTCCAGAATCACAACTGCAGATTCTTCTTCTTTTCTTCTTCTCTTTTATTTAAAACTATTGTCTCTAACTTATATCTATCTTTTTCTCTTCATTTCAACTCCCATTCAACTCAATTCACACACAACAAATAAAAAATCCATGATCAAACATAAACATCAAAAATAAAATCTATCCACGAATGTCCTTCATGTTTTTCTGCACTTCCTATTTTTCTGCGTTTTCTTCATTTTCTTTCCTAACTATCATTTTAGTCTATCTTTCTCATATCAAAATATCACCTTACACCTATTCCTTATCTCTAAACTCATTTTTAGCTCATTTCTAAAACACCCAAAAATTCATATATACACAGTGAAGACAAAAACAAAGCATTCACTTATATTTTCTCTAATAATTTTCTGCACTAATTTATACACGTTTTCATTGATCTTTTAACTCCAAAAATCATTTCAACACTATCTTATAACATTTTGATCATCAAATACGTAAAGACAACACATCAATATTTTCATCTTATATTCACGGTGTTCAAGAAAAATGCCCACTATTTTCATGATCATGTAATGTCGAATAAATCACCAAATTTAATTTATAATCATACCACTCATGAGAATTTATATATAAACTTACTTGTTAAAACTTCAATTTCTTCAAAAACTCCATGAAGCCCTAATTTTCATGCAACCCACGTACATCATCATGAAGGTGGATTAGGTTATGTTTCTTGTGGCAAGTGGAAAGAACAACAATATGGAAGTAGTAAAAGATAAATGATAGCTAGATGTTACTTTGGTGAAGGTTTGGTGAGAAATCCATAAAGGAGAAGAAGCTTAAAGAAGAAAGCCACGAAGAAGGAAATAAGACAAGACAAAATAGTGACTTGGTCTTTCAAAGTTAAAAGAAACGTGGTCTTGAGACTTGGACACTTGTCCAATTTCTAAGGCTTTAACTAGTTCCTCATTTAACTAATTCAATCTTCTCTAAATTTTTCTCCAATTGTCTTGAAATTTTCAACATCATTTTCTCAAAAATTTTAAGGTCATCTCTAAAATTCTTCAATATCATTTGACTCTTATTTCTACTACCATTCATTACTTGACTTGCCACTTGGCATTTTTTTTCCTAGTCCGTAAATCCCCAAAATTTTAGAAATTTCCTAAAATTCACCAAAAATTCCAAGTCAATACATACACTCTCCAAATCAATTTTCAGTATATAAATAAACCAAAATTCTCAATACAATCACATTTATAATTCAATTATACTTGAAAAATGTCAATGAATGCATGTACAATCATTTTAATGTACAAAAATTAATAGTCACATGTATATATATGCCATATTATGCATAAACATGAAATGTACTTTCTAATTTCTTAATAAACTCTCTTATACACTATTCTAACCTGAACATGGGTAACGGAATGTTACAATTCTCCCCCTAAAAGAAATTTTATCCTCAAAATTCTTACCTGATTGTTTAAACAGGTTGGGATATTGTCTCCTTATATGCTCTTCCGTTTCCTAAGTTGCTTCCTTGGTCGAGTGATTCCTCCAAAGGACTTTCACCAATGGAATTAATCGGTTTCTTAGCTGTTTCATCTGAGATCCCACTATCTTGATCGAGTCCTCAACATAACTTAGATTACTAGCAACCTCAATCTCTTAAGCTGGTAACACATGTGTTGTATCCGATCGGTATCTTCGGAGCATACTCATGTGAAATACATTGTGTAACTGAGACATCTCATTCAGTAAAGCTAACTCGTATGCTAATGGTCCTATCCTCTTAATGATCTCATAAGGACCAATGTACCTAGGGTTCAACTTGCCCTTTTTTACCGAATTTCAACACTCCTCACTAAGGCGACACTCTCAGAAATACCATATCTCCTACATTGTATTCTATATCCCTTCGATGCTAATCCACATAACTATTCTATCTATCTTGAGTCGCTTTAATTCAACTCCTGATCAATTTCACCTTATCCACACTATCTTGTATTAATTATGGGCCTTTAACCATTCTCAAGTCCTCTTCATCCCAATATAGAGGCGGTCGACATTTCTTGCCATATAATGCCTTATACAGTGCCATTCCAATGCTGCTATGATAGTGATTATTATAAGAAAATTCAATCAATGCTATGTACCAATCCCATGCACCTTAAAACTCCAATACACATGCCTTGAACATATCCTCAACAGTCTTGATTGTCCTCTCACTCTGTCTATCTGTTTAAGGATGAAATGCAGTACTGAAGTTTAACTTTGTGCCTGTAGCTGACTGTAAACTTTTCCAAAACCTCGAAGTAAATCTGGGATCTCTGTCCAATACAATGGACACTAAAACTCCGTGCAACCTCACCATCTCATTCACATACCTTTGGGCCAGCTGGTCTAGTGAGTTATTCTCCCTCAATGGTAAGAAATGGGGTGACTTCATTAATCAATCCACCACAACCCATATAACATCATTTTACCTCGGATTCTTAGGAAATCCGTTAATAAAATTCATGGTAATTCGTTCCCATTTCCACTTCGAAATAGGCATCAAATGCAGCTTTCCAACCGAAGCTTGATGCTCAGCTTTCATCTACTGGCATACTAAGCATTTAGAAACATACTCCGCTACTTGCTTCTTTAATCCAAGCCATAAGAAATGTTGCTTCAGCGTGTTATACATCTTGGTGGTACTAAGATGTCTCATTTCTCAATTGAAACTCAGAATCTGGCTTCATCTTCAATCTCTCAATAAGCATCACCATGTCAGGATCTTTCCTCTGGACTTTTCAGATTATATCATGTAATATTGGTCTTAGCTTCAATGTAGCAATTGGCGTTTCATTCTTCTCCAGATTTAACTCCATATTTAGAGCTCTCAAATGAATTAAACTCGGTAACCTCAATACCTGAATTTGAGCTACACTGTTATTAGACTTTCTACTCAAAGCATCATCCATCACATTAGCTTTCCCCAGGTGATACTCTATTGTGCAATTATAGTCTTTTAATAACTCTACCCATCTCTTCTGTCTCATTTTTAATTCTTTCTAGCTTAATAGATACCTCAGACTCTTATAATCAGTGTATATCTAGAATGTTTCGTCATATAGATAATGTTTCCATATCTTCAGAACAAAAACAACGATAGCAAGCTCTAAATCATGTACTGGATAGTTAATCTCATGAGACCTTAGTTGTCTCAATGCATAGGCTATCACCTTACCATACTGCATCAACATACATCCCAATCCCTTATGCGATGCATCACTGTATACTATGTATCCTCCAGTTCTCGATGGAATAGTTAACACCAGTGCTGTAGTCAACTGATGTTTCAACTCCTCAAAGCTCTTCTGACAATCGTTATTCCATCTGAATGCTACATTCTTCCTCAGAAGTCTCATCAGAGGGGATGAGATCAATGAAAACCACTCAAAAAATGTTTGGTAATATCCAGCCAATCCAAGGAAATATCGAACTTCTGATACATTCTTCAAAGCTTCCCACTTCATCACTGCCTCAACCTTCTTTGGATCCACTTGTATGCCTTATCTAGATACTATATGACCAAGAAATACTACTTGGTTGAACCAAAATTCACACTTACTGAACTTGGCATACAACTGTTTTTCCCTCATAATCTGGAAGATCACTCTCAAATGTTTTGCATGCTTTTCTCTGTTCTTTGAGCACACTAGGATATCATCAATAAATACAATAACAAATCGATCTAGGTAGGGCTGAAATACCTTATTCATCAGAGCCATAAATACAGCTGAGGCATTAGTTAACCCAAACGACATTACTAAGAATTTGAAATGCCCATACCTACTCCTGAACGTACATCTTGGCACATCAGCTTCTACTATCTTCAACTGATAGTACCCTGATCTCAAGTATGGCTTAGTGAACACCTGAGATCCCTACAACTAATCAAATAAGTCATCAATTCCAGGAAAAAGGTACTTGTTTTTCACTGTTACCCAATTCAGTTGCCAGTAATCTATAACATCTCGTTCCCATACTAAAGGGTTAGAACCCAAAAATACTGTACATGTGACATGAATGAGAGAATAAGAAAATTGCATTTTTATGTTCATACATATTGTTAGCATACACGCACGTGAATTTGAATTTTTGCACACGTTAAAATGACTGTACATGCACTCATTAATATTTTCCGGGTATAATTGATTATAAATGTGATTATTTTCATAATTGTGAATTATATGTGTTAAAAATTAATTTGGAGAGTATATTTAGTGAATTAGAATTTTTAGTGAAATATGAGAATTTTTTTAAATTTAACAATATTTTTGGATTAGGAAAAATGCCAAGTGACAGAACAATTGATGAATAATAGAAATAAGAGTCAAATGGCAGTGGGAATTTTTATGAATGACATTAAGATTTAAGGATAAGTTTCATTGAAAATTGGGTTGAAAAATTGGAGACAAATGGACTAGTTGATTAAAAGACCAAAATGGGACCATAGGAAAGTGATAAGTGTCACTACCACTCATGAATTTTTACCTAAATTAAAGACCATCTCATGGTCTTTAACTTATAAATTATGACACTTGCTTCTCTTCTTCATTTTTTATTCATTTGCTCTCATCTTCATCATTCTTCTCTCCATCTACGAAAATCTCTTCTCCCAAGCATTAATGTTGAACCTTGTCTCATCCTTCACTTGTTACTTCCATCTTTTTTATCTTCATCATCTTACCACTGGAAAACCTAACCTACTCATCCTTCATTTTTTATGACCGTGAGATGCATGGAAAGCTAGGGTTTCATGGTGATTTGAAGGAGCTTTGGATAAATCAAGTAAGTAACCTATTAATCTTCATGGCTTTGATGAATGAAACATGCTATGATGATAGAAGGTGATATTGGAGTAAAACAAGTGTGCAGAAAATTGATGATGAATGGGTACATGTATATGTTCTGTTTTTGGGTTAATGATCAAATATAGATTATGATTTGTTTGTGATTGAAATTTAACTGAAAGTAAAGTAGGAATGAAGAGGAAATATTGAGAAAATAAGGTAGAAGGGATAGAGTAAGCAACAGAGATGAATTAAGATGAAAATGCTGATGAAGAGTGCTAGAAAATGTACAGATGCAGTGTTTTCACTGAACATGCATCTGTATTTTATCTATAACTTAATCTTTAGACATCCAAATAAGATGATTTTAAGTTTAGATTAAACTAGAGACATGTGGCTATATTTTTGATGAAGAAAACTAAGATTTTCAAAATTTAGCTTGAAGTTAAGTTTTTGGATTCTGTCGTGGTTTGGCAACATTCTATAGTTTTTTTAGTATATCTTGCAGAATACTGAACCAAATTGCATGAAATTAGTTCATTATAAACTTAAGACATATAGTAACAATTGTTTAGAAGAATGTTTGGCCTAAATATTTCATTTTCATTATCAAACTAACCGTGTAAAGTGACCCGAAAGTCTGATTTAGGGAAGAGTTAGAAGAAGTTGAAATAAAGGGTGTACACGATCATGAATTTTAAGGGTCATAAGGGGTTGTGCATGATCATGAAAATGGAAGATCTATTGGAATTGCACAATCGTGCACAGTAAAGGTGCAGTGACTTTTGACAGGTTCGAACATCCTTGATTCTTTTGGTCATAACTTCCTCTCCCGACCTACAAATGACATGAGATTTGAACCAATAGACTTAACACACATTTATTGACATCTCCAATAAAAAGTATAGTCATCTGAAATCATTTGGGAGAGATTGAGTGATAAATTGGAGATAAAAATGATGAACAGTTTTGGAAAATTGATGAATAGAGTATTTTCATTAAATATGATTCGATATTTTGACAATATCTTGTTCTGTAGTTATCCAAATGGAATGATTTTTGATGTGGAGTAAACTAGAGACGTAGTGATACAAATGGTATGAAGAAATTGAGTTTTAATCCAATCTCTAAGAATTTCAATTTCTGGATGGAAGTTGAGTACAGGGTACTATTATAGTTTATGAACAGTCAAAAATATTTAGAGTACAACTTTCTGATTACTAAACCAAATTGAATGATCTTAATGTCATTAGAACATTAAGACAATGGGGAATAGTTTTATAGAAGAAATTGTTATCAAATTACTTCATTTTCATTGTCAGAATGTTCATGAAAAATAGACCCAAAGATCTGGAATTTGGAAAATTTATAAGAAAGAATGAGAGTTTGAATATTGTATGATTATATAATGTCAGAATAACATTAGTGAATGAATTAATGGTATTAAAGAATAAAAAAATGTATATAAAGGAAATGAAGAGGTTCATATGAATGTATTTGTGATTCAAAGGAAATGAGTAATTGGTATTAAATAAAAGTGAATGTGAATTTGATATTATGAGAGCAAATAATGCTAAAAATGAGAATGTGCATATGTTGTGAAATTTGATAATATACCCAGGGTTTTCATTGACCATACATTGTGCTTATTTTGAATACACATTTTTGCATAAATGAATGCTTATAATTGTGCAAAGTTATTAATGTGAGTGTGTGCAATGTGTGTATTGCATAATTTGGATTTGTTGGATAAACGTCCGCATTCAGACGTTTCCAGATCTTGGAAGCTAATGCTAATCTAAAGGGTACTATGAGTCATCCTAGATGGTCTTACTTTTCTGATTTTTTTGCTTATGTATTATTTATTGAATGATTATGATATGTGATTGTACTGATTCCGAACATTGAATGTCTGAGGAGTTTGATAAATGCATGAATAATAATAAAAGTGCTCATTGATTGTGAATTGGAAGAAATAAGTGATACTCAACTTAAATGTTGAATGCCGGAATAAGGTCCAATGATATGTGAAAGTGACTGACTGGTCATATGTTATTGATCCATTCCATTACATGAATGCATGAAACATAAAGGCAGTTATGACCAGAGTAGCCACCGAAAAAGTGCTTAAAGCTCAGATTATGAAAAAGAGTTTAAAGCTCATAAAGTGTTTAAGAGCCAAAGGCTTACTATGTAAAATTAGCCCGATATACCCAACGGATACGGGACAGTTATCAATGAGCTTGGTATCTACAATAGATATAGGACAGTTATATGCACTCAGTCACAACAAAGTAACAAATTGAAAGTGGGCCTCATAAGTATTGCATATGCATATGATATGTATGATTTAAATAGTTTGAATGATTTCTGAATGTGATAAGTGTTTAAACGATTGAAGTTATTGTCAATGAAAAGATGTGAATTATGTGTTTATAAGTGATGATATGTGTTATGTGATTAAGTGAGCTATCGAGGATGGTTACTCACTGAGTTTGCAAAAGTCACCCAAAATTTGTAATATTTTTTAGGCTCAGAAGAGTTACCCCGTTAGACAAACGGGAGTACAACCACTGTATTCAAGTAAGAGATAATGGTTAGGATCAGTTCGCATCTGCATTTGTATTTCTTTATTTTTGTATCAGATTGAGTTTTCCGCAATTATTATATCTTGTGTATAAGAATATTTTTGTTTATACTAACTTTCTAAATGGGAAATGTTTGTAAGTGATTTTGTAATTTAATGACTTTATGAATTTAAGTGTTTTGACTCTGAAATGGGCCCAAGTGGCTTTTGAATTTTGATGATTTGTAAAATGATCGTATGACATATGAATGGAAATGTTTAAGAATAAAGTGGGCTCGATTTGATTATTGTTTTCCTCATACGCTTGTGTTATTTTTGAAAATTTTATACTGAATTTCAAGTGTTTGACTATTCTAGCATGCACTCTTGCAAGGTACGCACTCGAACATCACTCAAGATGTTAGGTATGTGTCTTACGAGAGTGGGGTGCTACATAATCGATGCATAGTCTCAGAGTGTCATCTTTCTTCTTCACAAAGAAGACTGAAGTTCCCTAAGGTGAAACACTGGGTCTAATGAAACCCTTTTCCAGCAACTCCTGTAATTGATCCTTCAAATCCTTTAGTTCCATATGTTTCATCCTATATGGAGGAATAGATATAGGAATAGCACCTAGAACTAAGTCTATTGTGAACTTTATTTCCCAATCTGGAGGTAAGTCAGATAGCTTAGCGGGAAACACATCCAGGAATTCCCTAACAACAGGAATATCCTGCACACTCTACTCAGCTCAAGTATCTATGATGTGGGCCAGATAAGCCTCACATTCCCCTTACTTCAACCTCAAAGAACTTATGAATAAGATCAGCCTGGCTGACACTGCTTGACTAACACCTCGAAAAATTGCTCTCAGCTAATTAGGAGATTCTAATATCGCCTCTTTAGTGTAGCAGTTCATCATAGCCCTATGAGCAATAAGCCAATCCATGCCTAGAATAATGTCAATCTCCTTTAGCTGTAGTAAAATCAAGCCTGCCTCTGATTCTACCTGATCAATTTTAATTAAGCACCCCTTGCAGACTTCTCTTATTACTTTGGTACTACCAATCGGAGTACTCACCTTTAAACCATGTTGTAACAGCTCTCTATTATAATGCGACGTAAATGCCAGATGCGGTGCGATAAAAGAATGTGTAGATCCAGGATCTAGCAATGCAAATGCTTCAAAAGTAAAAATAAGTAACGACCCTACAATGACATCCGGAGAATCCTGTATCTTATGTTTGTTAAGTCAAAATGACTTCACGGTTAATAATTTTGTTGATAATCAAATAATAATGATGTTGGAAATAAATGAACTATTTTGATAAGTATGTTAATCATGCGGTGAGAAAACATAGAAGAAGTTTGAAAACTCAGAAGAAGTTTTAAAACACAGAAGTAGTCTGAAAAACTAAGAAGAAGCAAATTGAGTTAGTTACAGAACTCAACTGAATAACGGTTTCTACAAGAAGTAAGAATCAAGATGCAAGAAGCAGTTATCAAGATTCAAGAAGCAGTTGAAGACTTAGGCTATAAATACTAGTTGTAGTCGAACAGTGAATAACTTTTTGCTTACAAGCGTTTACGTACAAAAATTTCTGTATGCAAAGTGCGATATATGAGAGCTGACATTACTGTAACAATAGCTCACATTATCTTTCTAGTGAGAGAAAGAAAAGGCTGAGAGTCTAGAGAGGCTAAGATAGCTGAAAGAATACTCAGTGTAAGAGACCTGAAGAGGCTTTACAAGGGAGGAAAGAATACTTGTAATCTTGATGAAGTATAGTGAAAAATCAGAAGGATTCTGAAGACTGGACGTAGCCCAAGGTTTGGGGTGAACCAGTATAAAAATCGCATCACCTATCTCCTAACTCTTACTCTTAAATACTCTTGTTCTTTTACAAGTTTATACGAGTTATTTGCAGTTTAACTAAGTACCTATTTGATAATCACTTAATACTTGAAAAAGTTTCTCTTTCAAGAGATTATCAAAGGTTTTATGTATTCACGAAAAGATTACACAATTCAACCCCCCCTTCTTGTGTACTTCTTAACGTGTGATTACACAAAATATTAACGTGTGATTTACTTCAATTGGTATCAGAGCTCGATTTCCAAGAACCACTTTTACACAATGAGGACAAAGATCCATAGCAGAGTCACACGTGTTTATTACTAAAGATGCCTCTGTCACAAAACCTCCTGCGTTCAATGGTGATGACTATCATTATTGGAAGGACAGAATGCGGCTTTTCATCGAATCCACACATGTTGATCTATGGGACATCATCGAGAATGGACCATACGTGCCAGTAGATGATGATGGCAATACTATTCCACGTATCAGATGGTCAGCCAATCATAAAGCAAGATTTCAACTAAATTCAAAGGCCAAATTCTTTCTGAGCTGTACCTTAAGCAGAAGTGAATACGATAAAGTTCATGGATGCAAAACTGCGAAAGAGATGTGGGACACCTTATCCATCATACATGAAGGCACAAACCAAGTAAAGGAGTCCAAGATCAGCATTCTTGTACATCAGTATGACCTATTTAAAATGAAAGAAGATGAGTCCATTGATCAGATGTTTGGATAATTTCAAACTATCGTGAATGGACTGAAAGCTCTTAGGAGAATCTACGACAATCAAGACCATGTTAGGAAGATTCTCAGGAGTCTACCCAAAAGATGGAGACCTAAAGTCACTGCGGTACAAGAAGCCAAGGACTTGAGCAAATTAAAGCTTGACGAGCTACTTGGTTCTTTAAAGATACATGAAGTGGAGCTTGATGCTGAAGACAAACCTAAAAGGACAAGTCTATAGTATTAAAGGCTGGTCAGAAAAATCACAAGAATTAGAGGAATAGAAGTTCATCATCAAAAGCAAAGAGATCAAGAATGATGACACTAGTGAATCTGAACAAGACTCAAGTGAGGACAATGATGAATTGTCTTTTATCTTAAGAAAGATCAGAAGAATGCGGAAGAAGAAAGCAAGAAGAAACAAAGATTTTTCTTTCAAGAAAAATAGCAAAGATGAAGTCAAGAACGAGAAGGCCTCTATCATTTGCTACGAGTGCAACAAACCAGGACACTACAAGTCTGAATGTCCGTTGCTGAAAAGAAAGCCAAAAAAGAATAAAGAAAATAAAAAGAGTATGATGGCTACTTGGGAAGATTTGGACTCGTCCGAATCAAAGTCTGATTCAGAAGCCTCAACACAAGGAAACATATGCTTGGTAGCTGAAAAAGAAGGTGACGAGGAGGTAACTTCTAACTTTAATGAACTCCAAGATGCATATCTAGAACTGTTAGAAGATTCTCATGCTATACTAAAGCAGTATAAATCCCTAAAAAGAAAGTATGTAGAAAACTTGAAACACACAGAAACGTTAGAGAAAGAAAACATCTGCATCAAGAAACAAGAAAACATCTGCATCAAGAAACAAGTAGATGTTATGAAGAAAAAGGTAACGGTAGATAGATCTGAGGAGATTAGTCAGTTGAAACAAAGGATTAATTCTCTCTAAACAGATTTATCATCCTTTACTGAAAATACAAAGAAAATGAATGATATGATATAGACACCCTAATGATAAAAGTGGTATAGGGTTTACTAAAACCAATACTCGTCATAAAAAGAACTTCGTTCCTTATAGAAACAAATATCACCAGTCTTTTCATTTTCATTCTAAGAATAATTTTCAAACTAACCCCAAAGGACCCAAAAAAATCTGGGTACATAAAAAGAACATAATATCTCCTACAGATCTCCTTCCTTGGAAGAAGCAGCCAGCACTAATGGTATTTGGACAGTGGATGCTCGCGACACATGATGAGAAGAAGTTCTATGTTCCAAGATCTTCAAAGTAAGAAGGGAGGATCAGTAACTTTTGGAGACAACCAGCAGGGCAAAATAGTTGGAATCGGCAAAATTGGTAAAGATTCCTTTGCATCTATTGATAACGTCTTGCTAGTTGAAGGTTTAAAACATAACTTGATTAGTGTTAGTCAATTATGTGATTCTGGCTTTGAAGTATCCTTTAATCAAAACTCTTGTGTAGTAAAAAACAAGGACAGTTCCATATTCTTTTCTGCCAAAAGACGAAATAATCTTCATAAGATTAATTTATAAGGTTTGCAAAGTCAAAATATTTCTTATTTTATATCAACTGATGAAGAAAAACTGATTTGGCATAAAAAGCTAGGTCATATTAGCTTTAAACATATTTCTAAGTTGATTAAACATGATTTGGTAAGAGGGTCAAAATTAAGTTTTAACAAGGATTTCCTTTGCGAAAGTTGTCATAAAGGAAAACAGGTTAAAACGTCCTTTTCTTCTAAAAATATTGCAACTTCATCTAGACCTCTAGAGCTATTACATATAAATTTTATTTGGTCCAACTAGGACAATAAGTCTTGGCGGAAAGAAATATGGTCTTGTAATTATTGATGACTTCACTAGGTTTTGTTGGATATTATTGTCACATAAGGGTGAATCTTTTAGATGTTTTAAAGCTCTTTCCAAAAAGTTAAAAAATGAAAAAGGAGTTTCTATTGCTAGAATTAGAAGTGATCTTGGTGGTGAATTTGAAAATAAAAAATTCAGAATATTCTATGAAGAGAATGGAATTTTCCATAATTTCTTAGCACCTATAACTCCACAACAGAATTGAGTTTTAGGAAGTAAGAATAGGATGATTAAGGAAATGGCAAGAACCATGCTATGTGAAATGAATCTTCTTAAGTATTGCTGGGCAGAAGCTATAAATATAGCTCGTTATATTCAAAATAGAATACCCCTGTATAAATCCAAAAGGGATTATTTTAAGTTTATATTAAACTACAGA
>JANSVA010153820.1:0-29077 GCA_025504915.1 Erythroxylum reticulatum
TAACTTCAAAAGCATGTAAAAATCAAGCATATTGTATATATTGTATTTTGGGGTTAAGCCCTTGTTCAAAGTGTATTGATGTAATTAAGTGATGTATGAGTTAAACAAAAACCGAAAAGTCCCAAGGCATATATACATGTTTCTTTGGTAGATGTGCAATAAGCCTTTCATAGGTGTAGAAGTTATATGCTGACTTCTAGGATTTTGAAAAGTTGTAGTTTAATTATCCAACTTTCCATCGACATATAGTATAGAAACTTTGGACTTCGGAGTCGAAAGTTATGGTCTTTATAAAGGGGAAGATGTATCATCTGTAATGATGTCATATCATTTGTGATGACATCATTCATCTTATGAAATGCATCGTCTGTAAAGATGTATCATCTGTGATGACGTCATATCATCTGTGATGATGTCATATGATCTATAAAGATGTATCGTCTATAAAGATGCATCATCTTAAGACTTTGCTTCGTCTTAAGTTGACCCCACATCTTCCTAAGACTTTACTTCATCTTAAGTTGACGCTGTATCCTCTTAAGACTTTGCTTAGTTGACCCCGAATCGACTTAAGACTTTGCTTCGTCTTAAGTTAACCTTGCATCATCTTAATACTTTGCTTAGTCTATCTGTTGTTTCGTCTATTCTTTTGTTTCGTCAGCCCTTTTCACTTCGTCTGTTCTTTTGTTTCGCCTGCCCCCTTCGCTTCGTCTATCTTTTGTTTCGTCTGCTTTCTGCTTTTATGACTGAGACTTCTTCCTCTATTTACTATTCATCTAATACCATCGTCTGGTCCATTTTGACTCTTCAGACGATAGATTCTATCTTCAAGGTCTTTATGAAAGTGGTAGATCTTGAAGTCCTCTTTTAAGCTACCCCAAAGAACACCCAAATTCGATACCCATGATGAGGGTTACTAAAGTGTCCCCAAAATAGATTTAGTACAGTTGAGGGCAAGTACTATTTTCTGTCAAATGTCTCCGAATGTTTGCCACCAATTATACTTTGTTTTTTTTTGTACACTTTCGTTTGCATTATACTTAGTCCTACACCCATTTTACCCTTATTACCTTCTTAACTTTTGGTAATTCAACTAGTTACCATGTGCCATTCTTTTTAATTTCTATTAATTCCTCTTTTATGGCCTACTTTCATCTTTCTCCAGAGCTTCTTCAAAAAAACTAGGACTGGCTACATATAAACCTTGCATTGTCTTATACACACACACACACACACACACACACAGATATATATATATATATATCCTGGTGGCCCTTCTTCGTTTGTTAAACTTGGGGAGCCTAAGGGTGTTCTATCAACTACATGAAAAAAAACCCCTTTTGCGACGTTTGTCGCAAAAGTTTAAGAAACGTCACAGAATCCCATTTGTGATGATTTAAAAAACGTCACAAAAAGCGTCACTGAAGATAGTGTAGGGAAAAGGTTTCCACGACATTTTATGGAAAACGTCGTGGAAAACCCCAACATTCCATGACATTTCAGCAAATGTCACCCAAAGGTCGGATAATCCACAACATTTTAAGTGAACATCATGGAATGTAATGGTTTCAGCGACATTTTCTAAAAATGTCGCAAAAACCATTAAGCAATCTGCAATGTTTTATAAACATCGTAGAATAGGTGACAATCTGCGACGTTTAAGAAGAAACGTTGCGGATTATAAGCAATTTAATTTTTGTAAATATCCGAAACTAATTTTATTTTAATAAATTTTCAATTTTAATAATTAATTTTTTTGTTCATCCGAAAATAAATTTAATTTTGATCATTATTAAATATTAATTTGAAAATTTCCCTTTTCATTTATCTGAAAATAAATTTAAGTTAATAATTATTCAATTTTAAATATTATTTCTTTTTCATTAAATCCAAAAATGATTTTCAATTTTAATAATTATTTTTTCTTTTATTTTGTTTCAATATTTCGAAAATAATTTTAATTTAATTATTATTCTAATTTAATAATAATTTTTTAAATAATAAAATTTTAAATCTTATTTATTTAATAAATATTCAATATTATTTATGGAATTTATTTATTTATTAATTCTTTAAATTTTGAGTATATCATTAATTTTAATAATTATTCTTGTATAACAAGAATTTAATATGCAGAAAATTTATTATTTAATTGCAATTCCCAAGCATGCCATAATATAGTGATTAATAAAAACAATATGTCATAAGTGTTTAATATATCAATATGAGTACTTATATAATCTAAACGAATATTATGTGTGGCACATAAAAATTCCAAGACCTTTTTTGATTGTTCGACTTCGGTAGTTAATCAATCTTGCATTTCTTTAAATTTTTTGGTCAATTCATCGACTTTAGACTGCAACCCTTGATTAACCTTCTTTTACTCCTCTAATTTGTCTCGAAGTCTCTTTCTAATTGAAGTTTTCCCTTATGGTCGAGGCCCAGTTCCTATGCCAATAACGTAATCTGGTCTAGTGCTTAAGACTTTATTGCACACTTCATCCACTGTCATCAGATGACCTTGTTTTATTGAATGTATCAATTCGTGACACATTAATTCCTGAAAAAGTAAGAATTAATTACATACGCAGTCTCATTTAAGAATATTTATAAAGGAACTATGTGCTCACCCATTTTTCTTTGCATTCAGTAGTTGTTCATTAATCTTTACTTTCATCATAATAAGTGTGGTACCATAGCTTCATTCGGTTACACTCTTCTCCAGCTTTGTCACTCAGCTGTATAGAAATATATTACTAGTAATATTTATTATAAATTTTGAATGTCAATCAAAGAAAAATATAATTAAAAAGCTAATAACTTATAATCTCATGTCGTATCGCTACAAAGGCCTTGGAATCGGAGTTTGGTCGATATTTGACCTGACTCCTAGCCAATTTGGCTTTTTGACTTTTTTCCTAATCATACACATGACATTATCTATTATAACATCTATAAATCACAATTCATAAATACTAAAATATAATCAGTTGTCAAAAAGGTTGTGAAATTAAGTTTTTTGATCAAATAAACTAACCTTTGTAGCCTATTGCTCCCAATATTCGCATAAATCTATCCATTCTACCACTGTGACATTATGTACCTTAACATCCTTTCCTTGCTTGGTAAAATGCTTTTTTAAATGAAATCTTTAATCTTTAAACCTTAAAGAAAGAAACTTCTTCACAGTAGCATGTACTTCGTTATCAGTCCTCATTCCCTTGACTTCCAACTTTTGTGGCAAAAAATTATAAATTATTGGTCAAAGCTTCAGGCATATGGAAAACACATGCAAATTAGATAGTTTTATAATACTTATGTCTAACTTATCAAATGCAATGTCCAACTCCTCATTAGTAATTTTTTTCATTTTGTTCTTACAGCTAAGGAAGTTTAGGATACCACACCAATCTCACTCAATAATTTCGCAGACTGTATGAAGTTGGTTAGTCGTACTTCAGCAGGCGAGATCTCTATCTCCAATCTCTTAACTATCGCCTTGTTAATCTTTACCAATCGGTGTCCTTTTATGACAACCCTTGTTTTTTTTGGATCAGTCATGGATCCTAAAATAGAAAAAGAATAATATATAATTAGCATATAACATAATCTTAATTGGTTAGATAGATAAGCAAAATAATTAAACTTAATAAATTTCACCAATGTGATGTGAAAGATCATACTTGTAGTGCTTGCAGAAGAAGAGCCCACAGTGGGAAGAATAGTCTAATTTGCTAGTGTCTAATAATCAGAAGCTGGAGGCATCTCTTGAGAAGCTAATGGAGAACTAATATTGTGTCACATATTCAAAATTTGTTCATACTTATCTCTAGGATGAGTAATAGGTGTAGATGTGACATCTCTTGGTGTTAAAGTAGGCTCACAAGGTGTAGGTGTGTGATCTTGTGGTTGTGTATGGGCAGATGGCTCATTAGCTACACTTTCAAGAAGCTGACGGTATCGTGACAGTAGTTGTGTCAATACTAAGATGCTTGGTGTAGCCTTATTCTTCTTCTTAGGTAGAACAGGTCCTATGTGATTCAATTTGACATTAGATTTTAAAGTAATATGCATCAACCATATTTAAAGAAAACAGAAAAAACTGACATGCTCTCAATAAATGATTCAAAAGTCAGGTTTCTCCTCCCTAATCAATCAGTTCAAATCCAAAAGAGTATAGTAGTTATAGTAGTTGAAGGTTCGGATGGCAATTGGATCTTATTAAATTATGGCTAAATTCATAATACTGGTCATGGAAGGTTTTGTCAGGATACCCAAAGAAGGAAGGTTAAGATCTCTTTTGGTGGGGGACAATCAATGTTCTATGCAAATAAACATAAATCAAAACCTCATTATGTAAGCTCATCTACTTTTCTAGTGAAACTTGGTTGAATATTGAGTAAAGGAAAAAAGTTAAGTTTTATCAAAATGAAAAAAACAATGGTTGATTCACACTATAGATTAAAGAATCAAATAGCTAACAAAGCAAGTTGGGTCAATAATTTCGTTGTTTGCTTCCTTTTAATTAATTTGATATACCAAAGAGTTATTTTAATTTAAATAGTAGCACTAGGCCAGCTACATATGTAAAAGCATAGAGAATGGACATAATGGCATACTTAATGCAAGTTAGGACAGTTAACAGATACAAATAACGTGTCTACTCTCCTCTGTACTTTGATTTCATTTTTCTTTGACTTTTTACTCAATCATTGTTTATAAATGAACTAATCTCCTTATCTCTCCACATATGTTTGCAAAAGATTTTCATTGTTTGTAGTCATTTCTCAGCAATTCAACAATGAGAAGAAGTTATTCAAAACCAAATGCATTTGCCTGTTCACTTAAAAGACAACAAGAAAATGTTGCTTAAGATAAAGTTTAATGAGAAGACAAATAATTACCAAGAAAGATTCAATATTAATATTGAAGAATTAAATTCCTAAACACTAGAAGTGACTTCTAGAAATAAATCTATTTGAATTATGTGTTTGATTCAATTCCTAGATGTTTCATTTACTTCCATTGTACTTTTTATTTTCACTCTCAATTTAAAGTTGCAACAGCCTCTATTTTCAGTTTATAGTACTCATCTATAGGTCTTATGTCACTATGTGCCTTTTTTGTAAAAGACTAACTTGATGATTAGCAACAAAAAGGGCAATGAACCGAAGTCACAAGATCTTATAACAGCTAAGGTGGCATTAAGTTGAAAATGTTTATAAATCCAGAAAAAATAGTGTCCTGGATACTCATAGAATTTGCCATAGTCAACCATCAATAATATAATCTCAGAATTTGGCATAATTAACTGTCAATAATAATTAGTCTAATAACCATCTAGCTAAAAATGCAAATAATGACAACCTTTACACAACTGGTCAAGATTGTATAAACTTCAAAGAAATTATAATTTGGTACAAAACAAACCTTATATTCTACTTTCGGAAATAATAGAAATTCCCCCACTACTAGGAAGGCCCTTATTGATTAATAGGTAAAATGAATCAATATGAAAGTTGAAGCTTCAAAATGGATGGACAATGCGGAAAATGAAAATATAGGATCTATATATGAGGTAAATAATATAATTAAGCAAGTGAAAAGCTGAAATATACCAGTAAGTAAATTGGGAATGGTGGCTAAAATACATGCAGTAAGTATTGAGCTACATACCTAGCTCAATTAGTTTAACTCTATATCTTGATCAGGTTATTATAGAAACTGGAAGATTCAATTTTACTTAAATGTGTGTAGCTGTGGATGCATTTTCAGAGCTATTTGAGCTGATATAAATTAGGAATTTTGATGACAATCTTAAGCTCATTGAAGGTGAGGTCAAATCATATATGTATAGAAGTTGTCCTTATCCAAACATGGCAATCAATTGGCAAGATTTTTAAAACAGTTTTGAAGAGTCAATGGGTGAAGAACATCTTCAAGAACATATTGGTGAAAAAGTCTTGCATGCATTAGTTAATAAAACAGGAAAAGAAGTCCCCTTCTAGCTAAGAAGTTTATGTATACCTTAACCATTTTGCAACTAATCCAAATTATCACACATGTCCTAACACTAACCTAACATGTGTTCAACAACTAGCCTAAAATGTGTTCCAGTGGTAGCTCCTCATCAATCAATCAGAGAGTCACATTTATTGATCAATATGAAGTCATGAGTAAATTTGGAATTAGCAAATTTGTAAATACTCATGTTATAAAGGACATCTCAATCATAGCTTATAAATATGAATTAGAAATCATAACACAAGCACTGCAATAGATACTGTCATTAAAGCTGATTTAAAAATTGTTTTAAAGAGAAGATTTGAAATAAAGAAGAATGCTTCTTCTTCTACTACTTAAATGTAAGAATCTCAATAATTCTATGATTGGCTCAACATTCCAATAATATATTATTAGGAAGCATTATATTAAACACTAAGAAAAAATGTGAAATTGACCTAGGCTCAAACCTATCTCCCTTAATTATTTGACACAAAAGTAATTAAGAGTCAACCTAAGGCCATACATAAAAGTTATAATGACAAACTCTTATCTTACTAGGCCTACAAAAGCATGATCTTTCATGGGCATGTAGTTTTCTAATTCTTATAGACAAGGGATGATAAACTCTAACCTTAGATCATCTAAATACACCCTAAACCTGAACTAATACTTTTCAGCTGAAAAAGTCTTCTATAATGCTAAAGATATACTCAAGAGCATTTGATCATTCAAAGTTCATATCATGCTTCTCATTGTCTACAACTACTGGCTTATGTCCAACTAACTACGAATTGATACTAAAATCACTAATAGACTTGAAAATAGAACCTTCCTTACTTGATGGGTCACTATACATACATAAAAAGAAAATGCTAGGGAACCTTACTAAAAAAAGATAACAAGAATGTACTGAAAGACAACTAGGTGATCTAGGTCAGTCAAACTCTCATATATGTATTAAATAGGAAAAAATATAAATATGTAGTCATAAAAGACAAGTCTATTATGGAAAAACAAGGAATATGCAAGATGTTCCTTAACAATACAAGATATAGTTACTCAAACAATTCAAAACTTCTCTGCCACCAAACATCTCATAAATCAAGAATGTTTTCATTCTTACAAGTTATTAATTGAAATGTGTGTCGTATGAGGATTAGTTTCCTATCTTAAGACCTTAAACCTTATTTCATGTTCCATACGAAATCTAACTTGTGATGATAATGCAATAGATTTGGGTTAAGAAAAGATTTTTTATCAATAGATTCTCATTAAAATCTAACTTGCGATGACAATGGAGAGTATCTAAGATTAATAATCCTTATTCCTTTATAATTCAAGTCTATCATCTTCCTCACTAAATACATTTCTAGAACTCATCTTCAAAACAAACTTACAAACAAATATGTACAACAACTTAACAACATTTCCACCTTTTATCTAACAGATATGGATTTAAAGCTCCAATCCTAAATGAAGCCTAAGGTTAAAACTTCAATAACCTCTTGTGTTTTTTGCCTAATAGCTCAAGGTCTACTTTTAACCTAGATTTTCACCCCAATAGAAGCATTTTGTTAATCTATAATAGTGAAAAGATTGACATCATTGCATCCACCATCACTGACCAATGAATTCACATATTACCTTCTCTAAACACAGTCATACACTATTAGATATAGTACAATATCTAATAATTATAAGATGGGTTGCTGCATTAAGTTAATCTAGAGCTTTAATACATATGTACCGTAAGTTATGAATCTATCGTATAACTTTCCTAGGTATAGACACAAGCATGTCTTTTGTTACTCTTTAGGATTTTCTCTACCATACAGTCTCTCTATAAGTTGTGTTAAGTTAGATCTTCATCAATAGTACTTAATTCCATTTAAATATATCCTTATATAAAATCCATCCAACACTGCCTAGGAATTGATAAGGGTTGAAGTAATCTTGGAGTTGATAGTGTTTCATTTTTACTTTTGTAACAAAATAAATAAGATTTTATTCATCATCACTAGTATAAAGTTCCTCCACTCCTGCAATATAAAGATGAACAATAATGCAACAATACAGAAAATATTCCTCTCACATTTAAAAATTTCTGAACAAACTTTCACAATTCAGAAAAGTACATGTGTCCTAGTCCGAAAGGCTTCAATCCAATGTTCTACAACACGGCTTGATACCTTCTTAAGGTTACTGTGACAACTTTAATTCTTTAATTCTTCAACAAGAGAAAGTTATTAACAAATTTTAATTGTACCTTTATCACTTTGGTGCCTAATCTGGTGAGCATATCACTTTCTTTAATTTTAGGCCCATACCTTGTTGTAATATCATTTACAAAATCATTTGAAAGGTGTTAGCTCAAAGGTTGAAGAAAGTCCTAGCCAATTATATTGAATTATCACATTCAAATCATATCATTGTTTAATTATTATTAGATTTACAAATATTCAGTCATGTGTATATAAAATGTCTCCAAACCAATTACTTGAAAGCTGACTTGGTGTGAAGTCTTAAAAATGGTCATTTAATGGAGATAGTTATTTGAAGTTAAAAACCTGCCATTGAGATAGCTTTTAAATGTACTTTTATTCAAGATGCATATTTTGCTGCTTTGATCTAAAAGTTTGATGGACTTTTAGGATTGGAAAAAGGAAGAAGAACATCAGCTCTCTTATTTGGCATAAAAGTGTAAAACACAGCAAATGAGTTTTCAAGATAAAATTATTCAAAGACTTTAATTCTCATTTTAGATGTGATGATATCATAGACACATACAAACATTTCATTTTAGGTTCTCACATTTGTATGTTTCTAGGTTGTTCTAAAGTTTATGGAAGAGCAACTGTCTGTTTTGGCTTTATACTTTTTCCCTCAATACTATTTTAAGAGTATGTGATATTCGTATATAATATCACATACTCTTAACTGATTTTAAGAGTATGTGATATTATATAAGAGTATGTAATATTCGTATATAATATCACATACTCTTAACTGATTTTAAGAGCATGTGATATTATTCTTATATAATATCACATTTATTCATACATGCAGTTTTACCTTGCTTAATTTGGTAAATGAATCTAATTGATTGTGTCTTTCGTGTATTATGTGGGAATCATAATCTTTTAATCTTATGTTGTTAGTTGATTTGTATATTTGCAGCTACTACCAACCTACGACACAAAACTATGATCAACAGCCTTACTCAAAATTGAAATAAGAAAAAAAATCAATTTTAAAACAAATTCAGGGAGATGACCTGATTGTTCTAATGACCAAAATACTTCTCCAATACCATCACAGTCCTCCCAACAACATCCACGTATGAATACTTCACCTAAAAGCATCCAGAAAACTAGATAATGTGCAAACAACTTAAGAATTTTAAAGCTACAAAATTATCTCTAGATATTGCTTCACTAGAAATGACACCACAGCTGAAGGATCTTTTGAACTCTTAAGCAAAACTACTTGAAATGTAATAGTAATTTACACAGTTAAATTTATCAATAGTTACAGATAAAGGGCTATGAGAACAAAATTCATAAACATAAAGTGCAACTATATGAAGTGAAGAGAGTGAAATAAATATTGGTAGCATTTAACTTTTATCTACAAATGGAATTAAAGGGATAGTCCAATTATATGATGTAATAAAGTAGATAAAGAGGATGTATAGATTGCACACTGCAGATAAATTCCTTAAGAAGTTGAAGAATAAAGGTTATGAAGTCCTCTACATGGTTGATGCCATTAATGAGTATGCGGTTGGTCAGTTCAAGGAATTTGAAGGTAAGAATATTATATATCAATTAGCATTGGCATCCGCTTATATAAATCTATTCCATAGCAAGAAAATTATTCACCTTTCAATTTTCACAAATGACAACACAACCAGGTTTACAATTTACACGTTACACACACATATATGTATCATGATGCATTATTTGATAGTGTAGAATGCAACTATCTTAGCTCCATGCCCAACATTAAAATAGTCAAGTAACACAAGCTGCAATCTTATATTGATATAACTAGGTATAGGTTTTAGCTAATCCACGAATATGCATGCCACATAATTTAAGGTTCTAACATTGCTTTATATAGCATAACTGCATCGAATCCAGCTATGTAGTTGAACACTAGGATTGGTCACATTGGAATGTGTCTAAATTTAGTGGTAGTTCTATAGTGGCTGTGTTGAAAATGCCATCTAGTTTCATGTTTGTTTTCATAAAACTCTATCCAGCTAGATGAAAATAATGTTAATGATAATATACCAATTTGGTCTCTTACCTTAGTGGTTGTTTCAACTTAAATTATGTGTTGTAAAATAAGTCATCTTACATACATATCCACCAAATTTTGACTCACCTTATTAAACTCATTCAAAATAATACAAGCTATAGGCCTTATAAGACAAGATAAAATCCATCCTCAATAAAGTATTATACTTTGAAACATGCCAGAAACAATGGACAAAAAGCTGACACCATATGCAACTTGCAGCTTACACATACATTTATCAACTAAGTGATAAGCATATGAACATGTTTAAGCACAACAAATGGACAAAGAAACACTATTGTCATCCTCATTACAGATAAAATGTGATAAACTAAGATATTCAACAAGCTTCGAAGGACTTTCCTTATTTCATTGACCCAAAGCACAAATGCGGCAAATATCAAATGAAACCAACAACATAGCAATATAAAGACAACAAGCAATACTGATACGCACACATGACAAAATGTAACCAAACATAATTTGTTTGGACGGATAAACCTAAAGGGGGACATAGAAAGTGAAAGGCAACACATTTTTATACATCATCGATTTATTAAGTTAACAGTTGCTCAACAATAGCACACAAGATCATAGCTCAACAATAGCACATAACAAAGGTTCAATTGCATAATAAGAATTTATTCATTATCGTGGTCGGTAGACTCTTCGAATACAATATCACATTCATTCTCATTACTGCTTGTCTCTAAGTCATCCAAATTGTCATACAAACGTTGCTTGGAATTCAATACAACATTCTTTATTACATCAAATGCAATATCATTTTGATCTAAAAACTCTAAGGAACATTCCTCGACTTCCACTGGAACTTCATATGACTCCTCAACATCATTTAAGCCTTCTTCATTAACATGTAAAGGGATATCATATGTATGTCTAACTTCACATTCTTGCACAATCGACCAATTTGAACTGAGTAACAAATCTTCCATAAAAAAAACTTGCTTTGCTTAATTTGCCAAAATAAATGGGTCATCTTTGAACCAAAACTTAGTTATGTTGATGCTTTTTACAATGCCTTTGACCCTCATATTTGAATTCCCAAGATCGTACCATTTGCATTTGAAAAGCACAACAATTTTACCCCTAACACATTCAAGCCTGATAATATCTGTCAGCATCCCATAAAATGTAATATTATCTTCCCCATAATTTCCTAACACTACAACACCACTATTTTGTGTAATCCTACGCAGATCACGGGCTTCAGTGCGAAATCGCATCCCATTTGTATTGCATACAGTATACTTCTACACCAAACTATGAGGTCTGCATGCTAATGCATACAAAGACTCAAAGTTATTTCCTTCACGGGAGCTAGTTAATGTTGTCATCTATAACAAGAAAGGAAAATTAGTTAATAATATATAATTATTAGTGTAAAACATGTTCAAACCTTCTTCTCACCCGATGCTTAAACCATGAAGAAAATTTTTCTTTGTCTCCTGTCATCACATAATGGACTTTGTTGCCTTAACTCATCCATGTGCTCACTATAGATCATTAAAAATTTAATCAAAATTATATGAAATATCTCTACTTATTACATATATTAATTTAACAATAGGTTAGAAAAACTTACTCAATAAAGGGCCTAATCTCATTACAATTCAGAAGCATATACCAATGTGCAATCTCTAGCTCATTTGTAGGAAGAGTAATTGTTTTGCCAGCACCAATTGGCTTATATTGTTGGAAGAACACTAATATGTCACTACGATCAGCCATATCATTGATCCGCTCTGGCATGTTAAAGTTGGTTTCAATTCCTTTTAGATACATTGAACAAAATGTCATGCACTCTTTAACAACATACACTTCAACAGTTGACCCTTTTGGATGTGCTTTATTTCTAACAAATCCCTTTAGCGTACCTAAGAATCTTAACAAATGATTAACCATAATTAGATAGGCCACTATTTAGTTAACTTTTAAAAGTAATAGGTTAAATTTAAACAATAACTCTCAATTGGATACATCCATCTTTACGCAACTGATCCACTAAGTAAGGCTTCATTTGCAAATAAATAGCCAAATGTACTATAACATCAAAGAATGTCGGTAGGTATATCATTTCAAGTTTGCATAAGATTAAAGTAATTTCATGACACATCTTCTGTACGTCATCCTTATTCAAACTTCGTCTATAAATTCGACAAAAGAAGCACCCCAACTCCATTAAAACACCTATCATATCTTTATTCAAGATGGCACACATGCCTAATGGAAGAATGCTTTGTAACAGTATATGACAATCATGAGACCTAAGTCCAGTAATCTTCCTTTCATCAACATTAACACATCTAGATATATTTGATGCGTACCCATCTGGAAACTTCACCTAGTTTACAAACTCACAAAACTTCTTCTTCTTATTGGAAGACATTGTATAGCATGTTGGAGGTTTTGCTATAATAGTTCCATCAGCTACTCTTATCAAATGTAATTCTTTTTGAATATTTATATCTTCCAAATCAAGCCGAGCCTTGATTGTATCTTTGGTTTTACCTTCAACATTCAACAAATTACCAAAAATATTGTCACAAATATTCTTTTCTACATGCATGAAATCAAGGTTATGCCTTAATCTTAACTTATGCCAATATGGTAGATCAAAAAGAATTCTTTTTTTATTCCAATTAAACTCTTCTTCTAATCTTCTTCTCCTCTTATTATTGGGGTGCTTTCCATAACATATATTCTGCGCATGACATAATTGTTCCACCACATCATCTCCATCTAGTAAGTTAGGTATAGGTCGATGATCACTCTTGCCATCAAACTTCTTATTTTTTCGTCATGGATGATTGTAACGAAGAAAACGACAATGGCCTAAGTAACCAGTCTTGCTTCTTAACTTACAAGAAGGATTGTGCTTGTTACAAATAGGCATGCCTTATAGCCTTTTATGCTCCACTTAGAAACATTATCATAAGCTGGAAAGTCATTGATAGTCCACATTAGAGCTACATGCATTCAAAAATTTTCTCCTTTTGAAACATCAAAAGCAAAACCATCTTCCCATAACTCATCTAACTCATCTACTAGTGGTCTCATATAGACGTCAATGTCTCTACCAACCACTTTCAGACCTGGAATAACCAGTGATAGCATAAAAAATGACTCATCCATACATACCCAAGGGGGTAAATTGTATGCTAAGAGAACAATAGGCCACACGCTATATGAAAGTGACAAATTGCCATGTGGATTGAATCCATCTATTGCTAAGCCTTGTATAACATTACACGGTTCTCTAGCAAACTCAAGATATAACTCATCAAAGCTCTTCCAAGCTTCTCCATCAGAATGATGAACTATGGTATTACTGTCACCTTTAGGCCTATCATTATGCCATGTCATGTGTTTAGCAACCATACTTGACATGATTAATCGTTGTAATCTTGAAGTTAATGGGAGTACCATAATACTTTATGAGGTATCTTCTTACCCCTGCCATCATTAATTCTCCATCTTGATGTTCCACATTGGGGATAACTTTTCAAGCCCCCATACTCTTTCCAAAATAGGGAAAAATCGTACTCATATGCATGTATCGACACATAACCCAAACCTAGGCTCTATAGAAATTGATTTGCTTTATAATAGGACTTCGACAAAGATCCACAATTAGGTAATAAATCCCTCAGCAGAGCAAGTAACATGTCAAATGACTTATTGCTCCACTTGTTGTATACTTTCAAGTGAAGCAACTTTATTATAAACGGCAACTTTGAAAAGTTTGTACATTTGGGGTACAACTCTTCAGTTGCTTTGCTCAACAATTCATAAAAGGAAGCCATAATAGAATCTCCGATGCCTATAGGAGGACGCCTTCCATCCTGATCAATTGGACAATCATTTAAGAAAGTACCCACATGATGAAGCAAATCTTTCATGCCATCATCCTCCTCATCACCATCACCCTCATTAATATCATTGCACATCCCATTAATGTCTACATTTGCATCGTTAACCCTTTCTTCCCTAAAGATAAATCTATATTTTGGCAGTTCACCATGTAAAACCTAGTGGCTGTATGATTGGTCCATGTCGAATCTCATTAAATGGTCAAAAACATTCATTTGAGACCTAATATAACAATTCATGCAACGTGTACAAGGGCATGAAATTTCACAATCTTTGCCCTTTTTGCCACCACAAAATTCATAAACATTCTCACTCTATTAGTGTATTCACGAGAAACCGTAACACTATTCATCCAACTCTTATCCATAGAGCAAAAAATACCTATTAATTAAATATAAGAATGAGAAAATTATGTTATATTATGTTAGTGGGAATTTAATTTACACATAAAAAACAAGCAACATGTTGGCGTAATAATGTGGTCTTGCATGATTATATACACTTATTGCAAGATCGTACTAGCTACTATTCAAAAGGTTATGGCGATTACTTATTAGACTATAAATCTTCTTTTGTTGAGTTTATACACATATAAATTAAGGGGATGATACATAGATTATCTCTTTAACCTTCAGGAGGAATAGATCCTATACATTGTCACAATAGACGCCAAAGGTATGTAGTTATGAATTATTCCAGTAATTGTAGCTAAATTGAGCACAAGTACCATTACGCTAGACTATAATTGACACTAATAACGATTATGGTAATTACCATATGTTTATGACAAAGTAGTTAATGATTCAATGATTTTAGGCTCTTGTAACAATCATGATGATTAAAACCCTGATCACTATAAGTTATAATGAAACTAACGCTTGAAAAAACTTTCTATCACTTTTTATACATAATGAGCCAAAAATATGCTTGAAAGTCGAGAGCTGGTGGTGTAGGAGTTTAAGCTTAAAGAGATGGAAGTTGCATCTCCTTGAGCAAAACCAATCAGAATGGAGTAGTTACTCTTTAGTTTAAGAGAAAATTAGAAACAAGATGTATATTATCAGCTAGTTAGAATTTAATCAAAAGAAGCAATATATAAAAATGACAGTAACCGTCGATTGATTGCCTATGACTTAAACCATAAATGGAAGGGAAGAGTGCTCAGCGTGCATCTCAAAGCATATGACCTTGATCTAATAGACAGCGAGGACTGTGCACAGATTCACGAGGAACCTCTTCTCATTTCTTTAACTTGTTTCAAGTCCTGTGAGGCGGCCTACTAGTTTCTTCCTCTGCAGTGACCTTAATTAATACACTAATCCATTTTGACCCTCCAAGAAAGACGTATTTTGATCTTCTTAGCATATGATATTATTATATTAGCATATGCTTCACCCTGCATTCCCAACCATATTTAACGTTTTCCTAGCTAAACCAATTTACACTGGAGAAAATAGTCAAATATGTTTATTTGGTTCAAATCTCTACTTCTTAGGATATAAAACATTTTAAATTGACCTTCTTTGTTTAAATGATTGCCAACAATCTTGTTGGTTGAGCACCTATTCCATATAGTGGTGAACAACTATTACTAATTGCTTAATAGTCTTATCAACCTCATAATCATCAATCCTTTCATCATCACCACCTACCTCAACAATTTTAACACCATTTAAAGTATAATCTTCCTTAATGGCCTTCAATAACCTCATGTGTTACATAACGCAATGTTAAGGTTAGACGATGTATATAATACGGTCATAAAAGGAAGCGTACAAAAAATATATAATTTTTTAGTAGGCATCATATATATGATTCTTTATATCGAAACCCATTTTCTTATCTCTATTGCATATAAATAACTTAAAAATAGAAGGCTAAGTTGTATTGTTGATTCTTTGCAAAGCATCATATCTAAAACAAATTGCATTGAGTGACCACCCTTATACTCTCTCTTCTCTCAAAAGTGGTGAGACTACTATCACAATGTAAAAAATGAAAGCATGTTGATAGTGTGAACTCTTTATTCTTATGGTATTGTAATCATCACTTCCTTTCCAAAATTTATGCCAAATTTCCACATAGGTATATATTATTTAGTAAAGTTTGATATTCAAATGTTTGTACAAATTTATACAACTCTCATCTGAAATCTAATCCCATTTAAGTCATCCTATGCAACTTCTCCATTCTTCTCAAATTTTGTCAAAATTTTAAGGGTTATTTTTTTGTTAGAGATCTTCACAAATTTGAAAAAAAAATTGATCTACACCTCATCCTCAACCATGTTTAATAGTTCCACAACTAAAATAATTTGCACCATATAAACTAATCAAACATGTATATTATGCTCAAACCTCTACTTCTTAGGATTTTAAACCTTTTTGTTGAAAGGGTGACCAATAATCTCATTATTTGACACTTATTCCTTATGATGCTGAGTAGCTATTACTAGTTGCTCAATAGTCCAATAATAGTACCGTGTGTAATAGCTAATACACTGTAAATCCTAAATAGAAAAGATGGTATCCTAAAGTCATAGGTTAGAATCCTGAGGACTCCTTAAAATCAAGTACAAAAAGGTAAATAACTTTTATGTTAATTCATTTAATAGTATTCACAGATTTCTTTCATAAGAAAAAGAAAAGTATACACTACAAGAAAACAAGGAATTTTGCCACACAAGAGAAGAGTAGAAAACTTTAGAAAAGCATAAGATAAAATGCATAATTGTCGTACCAGATCCAGCACTTCTATGTTGAAATCTGTGGCAGCACTCAGATTACTTGAAAAAAATCCTTTACAATCGTTAAGAGGGCTAGTCTTTAGTTTTGGAAAAACATCAACTGATGATGAGCTAGAGCAATGAAACAAACATTAGCAAATAATTTCATCTCAAGAAGGAAACTACTGATGGATATACAGATAACAAAATATAGCAACAATGATATTGCCACTGTATGCAATAATAAACAAGAATAAATATGAACAAATGAAAATGTGGTGTAGAATTATATCAGAGTGTACAAATTGAAATTCAATACTAGAAATTCGGTTAATAAACATGTTCACCAATTGATTTTGGTAAACTGGACGACCTTTACTAACAATTCATAATATTCGAAGCTAGCTAAAACCCATTAGAAAAGCCATTTCAAACAAGACACGCCAGAGGATGATTTAAATTTTATCAAATTCAAAGAACACATAGACAGAGAGAGAGAGGAGATTCGTGGGTATTTCATTATTGTACTTCGAATACTAAATTAAACTAACACCCACCAAAGAAAGGTTCGAACTTTAGATAACAGAGCAATGGGCAGCATTGGAGTGTACCTTAGGAATCCATAAGCGCAGAGGAGTAGGGGAAACTTTAAGAGGGAGATTTGAAGCTATTGAGAGTGCAGAGGAGCTATTGAAGAAAACATTTAGGTTCTAAATGATATCCAAACGTTAAACTCACGTCATTTTAATTTATTTATGAAGGCTTCAGTGACATTTTCTTCAGAAAAATGTTACAGTTTTTATTTGGTGACGTTGTCATAAAATGTTGCAAAAAACTTAAAATTTTTGTGACATTTTGTATACGTCAAGAAAAGTTTATACAATCTATGACGTTTTTTCAATAAAACGTCGTAGATTTTGTACTTTTTTTGTAGTATATTACTTGACAGAGTAGTTGTTTAGATGTTGCAGGTTTTGAAGCAATAAACCAGTTAGAGGTGTCAAGCAGGGTTTGAAGATGGTCTCATTAGTAGATTGTTCTTCTACAACAGCTAATTCCTCAAATTGAACAACCCCTCTTTCTCCTTTTGCCAAATGCATCTTCCTTCCTTATTAAAGATCATATTCCTATTATTATCAATTTTCCATTTCTAAGGTTATAGAGTTGTATGCCTTTAAATTGGTGGAGTAGCCAAAAAAATTATTTTATGTCTTTTCTATGCAATTTGCTATCAATTTAAGAGTTAATCAAAGTATTGCAAACATGCCTAAAAACTTTTCAATGATTTAACCACTACAATAAAGTTAATTTTTGGCTATAAAAAAATGTAGTTAAATGTCTGAAAATTTTCTCCTATAGTTCTTAGCTACGTTTCTGTTTCATTGCAAAAAAAGTTGCCAAATCCTCTTAACTAAAAACTATAGACTACATTTTCAAAAATCATAGCCAAATATTTTTAGCTACGTTTCTAGAAAACGTAGTAAACGTTTTTATCTATGTTTCTAGAAACATAAACAAATGTATTTAGGTATTTTCTTGAAAATGTACCTAAATCTTTTTAGCTATTTTTTTTAAATATAGCCAAATTTTTTAGCTATGTTCTTGGAAACATAGTCAAATATTTTTAGCTAAATTTTAGCTATTTTGTGGAAGTACCGATCTAACCTACCAAATAATATTACATTTTAAGTTCTATCTAAAAATAATTATTTTTTACCTTGTAAGATGAAGCGTTACTTTGACATATTTATAAGCACTTAAATAACCACAAAATAAAATTTTCATTTTCTTCAAGAGTATTCCTTAATAATCTAAGAAATTTTGTATGGTAAGTTGGCAAAGCTTTCACGGTCATTTTTCTCAAAATTCCATTTTTGAAACTCAATAGTAGTAATTAATTAATATCTTAAGTAAAATGGTTGTACTGAATAATTCAATCTAGCATCCATATAGGCTAAACATAAAATAATGAGTTCCACACCTATTCCATCAAAGAGAAAAAGATATAATTATTTTTCTAGATAGTTAACAAAAGATTCTAAGATAATGTGATAGGAGACTTAGTAAATAAGTTAAAGAAATTTCCTATGTTTGGATCCCGAAAAAGGCTCCTTGCACGTTCAAAGGTATCACTTGAATAGAAAAAGATCTTCCCCTAGTAGTTGTTCATTGGCAGTAGATAGTTTCATTAGATATTGGAAGGCTTGAAAGTTTGATTCATTGCTACCCTCATCCAAAAACTTCTTAGCTCCAATTAAACTAATAGAAGGTACATTAACTAATTTCCTAAATGTAGTATCGAACAGTGAATTAAATGAACCCTGCGTACTATGTGTTTTACCTATAAAACAAATAATATAGAACAATCACCTTAATTTATTCACAATGCTTCGAAAAAATAGATAGAGTTTTCATAATCAACGACTGTTTAAAAATCACTGATTTGCCTAATCCGGTACAATCCATCGGGACATCACCACTACCTCCATTTCATTTATATTTTCTAGAAGATTCAATCAACCTTTACACAACATATAGTATATACAACCATACATTCATCTAATAGCTTCTGAACGGAGAATCAGATACAGAGAATAAAAGAGAGAGTTGAGTCGAATGGGACTAAAAACCTTAAAGAAGAAGAACAGCCATTGAATGCAAGTTGTGATTAGACTTTAATAAACATATTGTTTGTGCAATGATTTGTTCTTCAGCAGGGAGGATTTTGCTAGATACCTCCCACTGGAACTCATTTTTTATGTCAAACAATATCTACCAAGTTGACATTTTATGATGAGTTTATGTTGACAATATTATTTTGAAAATGTAAAAGAAACAAAAACACATCATAGATATAAAGCACAAACATGGTAGAGAGCAAAGAAAGAGCAAAATATTCATTACATTGAAAGGTTTAAGTTTTTCATTCTAAAAGCTTTGAGTAAGAATCAACTATGCATTAACAAAAATAAAAATTCTATAAAGAAACTATATAAATAGCCTTAAGTTAAAATAATATCAATACCTAAAAAGAAAAAAAACTCATCCTATAAGGATTTGATTAACAAAAACGTGGCTAACAAGATCCTACAACCAATTTTCAAGAAATTCTAAATATAGTAAATAAAGAATTTAAAGGAACAAAGTCACAAACCTAGTTAACATATTTTATAAAATTTTGGTTTTTATTGTTAGATTTTTTTCTTTTTATGTTGTCACTAGAAGATAAATAAGGCCTTTCAAGTATTCAACAATTTCAGATCCTCCAAGCTTAGAACTTCCAAATACTTTATCCACTCTCAAAATGTAAATCATACAATTAATACTCTTACAGTTAAGTGATTATTTAAGAAAAGGGCAATAAAGGATAAAAGGAACATTTATAAGGCATAAATATATGGACTCCATAAGGCAACAAGAAAATTATAAAACCTTATGAAGATAACAAGAAAATTCAGGCTAAAATAAATTTCCATTAAAGCAATTGATTCAAGAAACTAAAAAGCTTTAAATGTAGTGATAATAAAATCAAAACCTACAACATTGATAAAGTGAATGAGATTACTCACAATTTTAGGATTGGGATTAATGAAATAGATTACTCATAAATTTAGGGTTTGGATCAAGTATCTTATCTATCAATGCCTTTGCCCTAAGGGAAAACCAAAATGGAAAAGTATACTTTACACGGTTTATCTAGAATCCAATAAAAAGAAACATTAGAAACTCCAAAACTTACTTGTGAGACTATAAATGCTTGTAGCATAAAACATTTTACTAAATAAGAAATGGTTTCTCATCAGATTAATAATGGAAAGAGGACAGTCTTTTGTGGCCCTTTTTCTATAACACAATGATATAAAGGTCACTAGCAAGTTTCAATAAAAATCTCCCAAAACTCAATTTGCAGTGTAAATGAGGTAAAGGACATCAGTACCCAAAAAAGTCGAATGAGTGCCCTTTCTAATACTTATAAAGCAACCTACATAATGATAAATATTAACTAATAAACAAGTGTAGAAGCCACAAATATAGAATAGCCTAAAGTATGTTTGCTTGTGATTAAACCTGTAAAATGAAATCAATTCAAGTATGGTGAACCTATAAAATGAAATCAAGTCAGACAAAAGTGTCAATTACCATTGCATAAGGAGTAGAAATTTTGAGATAAGAAAAAAGAAAAATGCTGATCATGCACTAGTTTATTTTAGTCATTTAGGAAAACTACTAAAGACTAGAAGATATAAGAAGTTACAATTCTATCAAAAAGTTCACTGCCAATAACAAACTCAAGAACAATATATATCTCTATATTACTTAATTACTACAACACGACAAGATTGAGAGTATATTTATGATTGTTGTGATAAAATCATCTAACAAATGGAAAGAAAATCCATGTAATTTGTCTTGAAATTTAACTATAGAAAAATGGGAAACATACAATTTGTACAAATATTTTTGCTAAAAATTAAATTTCAAATAGAGTACAATTCTTGGCTTGTTTCCTTTTTGTCAATACACACTTGACACATTGCCTTGTCCCACTCCCTCATACACTAGAAGATGTTTTGTTTGGTGGAAAAAGACAAATGAATCATTATCCACATCACTAAGAGAATTAGCAAACATTCTTTTACAGATGAAATTTTCTAGAATCGTCCATTCAAAACAACTAATTAACAACAAACCCAAAAAAACAAAAACCTCAAAAAATAATGATGCAAGAACAAATGACAATATTGTCATCTTTATAGTTTGCTTGGAGGTATGGTAAGAATAAGCAACAAAAAGGTCAAGTTCTAGAGAGAATCATTCCAATCATGCTAAAACATTAGACGACTAAATAAATTTAGAGTTCTAGATGTGTTAATGAGTCAAATGCATTAAAAAAATCCAACCAAAGAGGTATTGCAAATATTAAAGCATCAAAGGCACATAAAGAACAATCAACGAACATGAAGAACTCATGAACAAAGATGACTCCATCCTTTGTTAAATTGGAAGATGGAACTCTTGACTAATACAGAGAAGAAGAACAAACATATATCCTCTCATCTGTAATAAGAGGGAGTTTAGAAATAAATCAAACTATCAAGCATACCAAAGAATTATGTGAATAACTGAGTGAAGAAGCTTAAGTTATGAGAAACATTATATGCCATAGCAGGTGGAAGAGGCTTTATGATGGTGGAAGATGTGAGAGACTATTTGAAGAAAATGCATAGATGACGTAGTAACTAGTTAATTAACTATAAAGGACAAAACAAAATCTTCTTAGAGAAACTAAATAGGAAGAAGGAAAAGAAGATGCAATGGGAATTGAAAATTTTTTCAAGAACATATAATAGGAACTGACACATTTTTTAACAAGGAAAATAAGCAACATATGATCGAAATGTGAGAGTGGCTTATATATTACTCCAATATTCCGTATGCATTATGTAGCACATAATTTGCAAACTACCATAGAAGATAGAACTATAATTCAGCAAAATGAGTTTGTAATTGTTTAATCAGCGAAGTCTAAAACTTTTGAATTAGCTATATATATATAACCCTAGTAGCAGTTTAAGTAATGAGATATCAAACAAATTCAAGAAGCAAAAATGCAAAGTATATTTATGTCTGTCCAAATACTTCCCTTTTAATACTCGTACTAAGGAACTCATTGAACTACAGCATCAGACATAGACCCATCCTTATCTACCAAACAACAACTATAATAAGATCTTAAAATTTAAAGGGAATAACATTAAACACAATATATCTCATCATAGCCAGTAATATATGTGGGCTAATATAATAAACTAATTGGTAAGTGTTCAATTCTTATCAAATGGTTACAATTTCAATTCTCTAACTTTATACCAAATTTACCCAGAACTTAGAGGAAGCCTAAAAACAGATCCAAATGATGCAATATTCTTGCGACAGAGTTTTAGTGAAGAGCACACTAAGATAAAGAACCCTCGCATGGGTGAAGACGAAGACGGACAAACAATGAAGGTGAAAACAAATAAACACACTAAATGAAGAAAAAGACGAATGAGTGGAGAAAGACAAAGACGAAGACGAAGACGAATGGATGGACGAAGACGAAGAAGAAAGAACACCCTAAACGAAGATAAAGATGGACAAACACACTGAATGAAGAGAAAGACAGATGAACACTACAGCTAGTAGAAGTCGACGACACAGAGAAAGCTAACTAAATCAAATGAAGATTGCTTCTTAATTAGGTTAATAATATGGAAAAAATGACATCATTTTAATTGATAAAAAAATTTCATTTTTATAGTCTTTTATTCTTATTCTTTTGGATATAAAAATATTTTCGTAGCCAAATATTTTTAACTACGAAATCTATTTTCGTACCTAAAACACAAAGATTCTATAATATAAGGTACGAAAATAGATTTTGTAGTTAAAAATATAAATGTTTAGATTCCATAATATCAACTAAAAAATAGATTTCATAGTTTAAAAAAACATTTTGTTACAAAAATATATTCATAGCTAAACGTTTTTAACTATGAAATCTATTTTCATAGCTGATATTATGGAATTTGTGCATTTTAACTACGAAAATTATTTCGTAACTAAAAATATTTTCCTACAAAAACTGTGTAAAACCTCGTCAATAGTTTTTAAAAAGTTGTGCACCATTTAATACCAACATTTTTATTATAGTTAGCTATAATTTTGGAAAATTGTACCCAAAAGCTAACTTTTAGCTATAATTTTCAAATCGTAGGCAAAGGGCTATTTTCTTATAGTGACCTTAGTCTTCTATCTATCCAAACTTCATATGGTGTCTAATTTGGAAATGCCATCGTGGATGAAATGTTAAACAGGTAAACAATTATAGTAATAACTCTCACTAAAATTATATTCGTAATCCTTTTTCTTAGTGCATACTTTGCACCATTTCTACTATGGTCTAGTTCTTACATTCAGTCACTTATGTTGGTCTAGTGTATAAGGCAAGGTTTTGAAACTCGGACCGGTCATCGAATCGGAAGCTTTTTTGGTCACCGGTTTGACCGGTTTAACCACCAGTCGAATCGGTGTGACGTCATAATTATACAATAATTATATTTAATTATATATAATATTAGTTATATTAAAAAATAGAAAAATATACCAAACAATATTAAAAAATAAAAAATTTATTAAACCAGTGGTCGGACCAGTTCGACCGGTCAATTGACCGGTTTTTACCGGTTCTCACTGGTTCAATTAGGGACCGGTTTTTATGGGTCACCCGGACCAGATAGCCGACTGATCACCGGTCGAACCGGCCAGTCCGGTCCGGGTTTCAAAATAATAGTATAAGGAGTGGTGAGTTCTCTATGAATCATATGTTCTTTATTAAATGAGCTAAACATTTACAAAGCAAATTCTTCTTCTCGATATGCTCTTAATGTTTTAGAATGCTTCCCCTTTTCTTATTCTTTTTCAGTTTGGCAGCTTTATTGAGATCTACATATTCTTCTTTAATAAGCATCTGCAAATCTTTTGAATTAAATAATTCCCTCATCTTTATGCTCTAAAAATATTACTTATGTCTATTAAATACTAAGCTGAGTGGTTGTGAAACTAAAAACTTGTTTGCCACCATATTTAAAAGAAAAACTCTTGTCTATCAAATTTTCCTCTTTCGCTTACTTAGTCAAAGATGAACCTCGTTCTAATAACACTTCATTAAAAAATAAAGCAATAAAAAAGAATTTAAGATGAAAATTCTATTTGCACTAAAACTCATATGCTTAAAGTTATTCAACTTCCATAGATTATTGAAGTACAATGCACAACATAATAAGAAACAAACTCTAACTAATTTTGTGATTTTGCTTAACATACTAAAACTAAAAAAATAAAAGATAGTAAAAAATCATATAAGAGTGGCAGACCAAATCTTTTCATGCTGACAACCTCAAACTCCTAAAATTTTGAATCACTTCTTAACAATAAAGAGGTTCATATTCTTTCCTTGCTTATTCCTTATCTGAGCTAACTCAAATAACATAACCAACAAGAATATCTTATTAGGTATAGAGCATCTTATTGCACAGTTCTCTTCATCAACTTCTTCTAAGCATCCTTTTTATTAAAAGTAATCATTTACCTCAAACTAAAGACATATATTCAAAGAACTTAAAATCATGTTAATCCCCAAACCAACCTCTAATAAGACATCCTCCTACGGTAACATCTCCTTTAAAGGAAAGGGATTCTTCAATTCTAGTATTATTTTTACATAAGAGAATATAAAAGCATATAAATCTCTGTCCTTTGTTAAAGCTTAGATTTACTTCCCATTAAACATGACTAAAACCCATTTCATTCCCATTAAACAAGACTAAAAGCCCACTAACTCTTATCCTCTAGATATAAAAACAATAAACAATTATTTAACCTACATGTCCCTTTGGTTGTTTGTTAAGACTCATTCCATACATGGTGTTTAAACTTTACAAGCTCAAAAGTTTCTCCAAGAGACAAATTTAATATATCAACCTAAACAGGAGTATAATTAGTTTAATGTCCCATTATTCCGACACATGATAAGATTAGGTGTTTAATAGAAGCCTCATCGTAGATCTAAAATTATCATAATACACGTTATTTTTATTATCTTGAAAAAGAAAGCTCTCTCGGATAGGAGAGAGACCTCCTAATACTAATATATAAGGGAATAAGGAAACTTGGCATGCTTTTCAAAATCACATACCACAACCCTTCTTATAGCCTTCAGCCTTAAAATTTGTCATTGTCCTAATATGAGGAATGATGACTTGACTACAACTACTCTCTATTAGCCAATTCAACATATATTCAACGGTAAGTTACAATAGAATAACATATATACTAAATGTGGAGGAAAACAAAATACCTTTAAGAATTGATGTTTTTGCTTAGAAAGTCTGCATTTTTAAAATGCTTCCAAGATCTCAATTCCCAATTCGATGATGTATAATTTCAAAAGAGAAAAGAAGCTCAAGGACCCAAAATTTGCTTAATGAGTCTTTCTTTTTTTAAAATATCAATTTGTAGCCTATGGATTTTGCTCCTTTATGCAACTCAACAAGATCCTAAACATTGCTATTCTTTATGGAATTCATCTCTTCCTTTATGGCATTGTGCTATAAATTTGATTATTTGCCACTTATGGCATGTGAAAAGGTTTCAGGATCATTCTTGACTCCTATATTATGGTTAGATTCTTCTAGATATACAACATAATCACTAATAATAGTTGATTTCCTTATTCTATTAGATCTTTAATGTTGCACCAACATCTTCTTATGGAATCTATTTTCAAATGGTTATTGAATGCTTTAAGGTATTACCTAAATAACTATATCTACTAAATTATCAACAACTTTTGGAATTCCTTGATTGCCATTTATGTTGATTGTAGGCTGTTAAAATTCAACAATTGCTTATACAATATCTATTTGAACCTAAAAGGCTTATGAATGACAATCACCTTACTTTTTGAGGTGGAAGGTGGAGTATCCATATGATCATTATGAAAAAATATATCTTAAAATTGATCCCTCCTACTAATCAATTCATTCTCAATAAATTTTGCATTTCTTGATTCCACAATTCTATGATCCATAGGTCTAATTTCTTCTATTGTGGATTATAAAATCTTATTTCAAACAAATATCTATAAAAGCATATATATCGTAAACTCAGTTTCCAACCTTTAAATAACTCAAATAGTGCCTTTTGAAGGACCTTGGTTGGTACTCGATTTAATATATATAATGTCGTCTTAAGAGCTTCAGTCTACAAGGACTTAGGAAGTTTGGAGCTACTTATCATGCTTCATACAATGTCCATTAATGTTCGATTTCTTCTTTCTACCACACTATTCTAGTTCACAGATCTTGAAGATACCTCATAAATGGACCAAGGGCTTGTTCACCTTTAGTTATCTACCATAATATTCCTCATCTCTATCAGACCTCAGGATCCTAATTTGCTTACCACATTGTTTCTCTACTTTAGTTTTGAATATTTTGAAAGCATCTAGTGCTTCATTCTTATTATGAAGTAAATAGTATATCATGAATAATCATCTATAAATAAGATAGAGTATTTCTGACCGTATAAGTCCATATCTAAACTACAAATATCCATATGTATGATCTCTAATATGTATGAACTTCTCTTGGAATCTTTTCTTTGATTTTTTTGGTCTGCTTTCCCTTTATATAGTCCTCCATCATTCATCAATATTTTAATCCTTTCTATGGAGATATGTTCTAATTTTTAGTTCCACAATATAGAGGAATTTTCATTTATAACACAACTTTTTATTCCAATATGAACAATTGTTGCACTATAACAAATATTGTCTTATAAATTAAATTGGAAAAGACTTCAAATAGTGTATCATTCCCAACAAATTTGTATTTATAAGTTAACTTAAAAGATTTACTTGAAAAATGAAAGGAATATCCAAAAGGTATAGGTCTTCAAACTAAAATTAATTTCCTAAAGAAACTAGAAATATAAATGTCTTTTCTAATTTTAAAACAAAACCAGTATATAAAATTAAATTTCAATCCCCTATAGCCTCCACATGTGAACGTATCTTGTTTCTGGATAAGTGCTCACTTCCCACTAACTTCCTTGGGTTTTGTAAATCTTACAAGTCATTTGTAATAAGTATTGTACAACCAGAATCAATCTACCATATGTCATTACAAACTTTAGCCATATTAGATTCAAAGCAAACTAGTGAAATTAGATTATCTTTCTTTTCAAGTCATTCTTTATGTTGGCCACAATCCTTCTTCATATTTTTTTTTTCTGGCAAAAGATGCACTTAGATTCCTTCTTAATATAAGTTTAACCAAGTACTTGACCTTTTTCCCTTATGGTGGCTTGATTTTTCTTCTTTCCTTGAATAACCAGATGTTCACTCTACGAACTCTCTCCTTGTTCCATCAACAATCTCCCTTATTAATTCATTTATTGACCCCTTATCCTTATGTGTATTATAAGAGATTTCAAAGGATTCATATGGTGGTGAAAGGGTGTTTAAAATGTAATATACAAGAAAAGAATCAAACATCTTAACCTCAAGTTTATTTAATTAAGTCACAATGCCCCTCATCTTCATGATATGCTTATGCACACCTCAGACATTGATGAGCTTTCTAAATGAAAACTTTATAATTAGGGTACTTGCAAGTGCTTTATCTAAAGTTTTGAATTGCTCATCAATAGCCTTCAGTAGAATACAAACATTATCATACTATTATACAAAACCACGAATGCTAGCAGAAATTTTAGTTTTTATGAACATCACACTTAAGCAATTAGATCGCTCTTAACGTTCATAAAGAGCAATTTCAGTTATAGTATTGGCCTCAATTGCCTTAGATGTTTCATCCTTCCAAATAGAATAATCAATTTCCATCCACCCTAGATTAGTAAGAATTATCTCCTTTCAAATCTTATAGTTTTCACCCCTCAATCTAGGAATTTCACAACTTGTATCTAAAAGCCCCTCAATTTAGGAATTTCACAACTCGTATCTATCAAAGAAACTAACAGTTTAAATATTTGGATAGTTTAATCATACATGTTACATATCAATGAATAAACTATATATATGTTTTACCAATGTAAATGTATCTTAAAATATATAAATCAAATGACATAAAAATTGCTTATGGGCTAAATTTTTAATTCAAAAAGATTTATGTTAAACTTTATGATAAAACTATCAAATTTATTCCAATTTTTAATACTTGTGGGAAATTCGAAAAAAATAATTTGATATTTGATCCTAATTACTTATTCAAATATAATAAAAATTCCTATGAGATAAATTTATTATACTAAATAATTAACTATAATTAAATGTCTCAACTCTATATGTGATTAATTATATAAATATAATTTTATATAATTAGGGTTGATGTAGCTAAGCCCTAATATTAGTCACTAAAGCATTTTATTTACAATGCAAAATATAGGCATATGTAAACGATCTAGAAGGGGGGTTGAATAGATCTTTAAATCTTTTTCTTAAAAAATATACAATAAAATCAGAAGTTAATTCACACAAAACAATTTAAACAAATTTAAATGTTAAGAATAGGGAAGAAGATCAAA